>LPNX010815284.1:575455-588972 GCA_001517045.1 Pseudotsuga menziesii | reverse complement strand
TCCTAGGTGCCCTTCTGCTTTTTCTGCTTTATTGCCTGCTTTTTCAGTGTTTTAAGGCAATAGGGAAAGTTTGACTAGGTGAGGTGAACTAGTTTTTTGCCCTCTTCATCCTCCACTCTTTTCTCCTTGTAAAAGCATGTATTAGTTTTCATTCCATCACTCTTTAGCTTGCCTAATCCCTTTTGCTAATTCGTGAGCTCCATGATTGATTTGGGATCAGCTTTTTGCACCTATGGGGGATTTGCTTATTTTTTGTAAGCCTGCTTTATGCTAGATTTGAATTGCTCCTCATGCATTCGAATCCCTGATGTATTTTATTTATACAGCAACCTATTATTTTACAAGGTTGGCTATTGTACACTGAGTTAATATAGTTTAGTGTTCAGCTCCAATTTCAATCTCTTTTGTGAGTGATTTTGCATGATCAATTGTTAATTGTTGTGAGTAAAATTAATCTATCACTGGGTTCAATTTCCATAGTTAGAGATTTGATCATTTTATTTGTTAGACAGCCGTTTTTGGAGAAGAATTCTGTATTTATGTTCCATCGTTTGAATAAAGAGTTGTATGCTTTGTTGTTGATGATTGCGTTTGAGTAAGCGTTAGCCAGGCATCACCCCTGATTGCTAAGAGGGCCCCTCATCAACCAGAGGTTTCTTTTCTTGTTTATTTATTTCATCTTTTCTATTGTAGCTAGTTTAATTTATGGTTTTTTTAATCAGTTCATTTTCCTGTAATGCATTTTATTTCTAAAGGTTAAATAGTTAACTGCACGCATAGGTTTTTAAAATTTACTTTCAGTCATTTTATTTCCAGTTTATTGTTCAGTTTATTTACAAGCAGATAGAATAGGCTGCTTTTATCAAGTTAAATAGGTTCAGCTTTGTTTATTTCCTTTCTATTTTGAGTTATGCAATTTAAATTCTAGTTTATTTCTTAATGATTTCCTTATTTTCATGAATTTGTTTAAGTTTATTTCACTGTTAAATTTTCTTAATAAGTAGGTTTACTTATTTCCTTTATGCATTAGATTTACATGTGCACAAATTCAGCTGAAGATTAGCTCATTTAGGTTAATTTATGTCATTTTAACTGTGCAGACTGTCATTCAAACAGCCTGTTTAAACTGCCATTCAGTCACCCCTTTCAGACCTACAGTTCAATCTTTCATTCAGCCCATAGTTTCATTTTTAGTGTTTTGAGATTGTTTTCAGTTATGTTTCTTTAATGTTTGAAGTATGCTTTGAATGAGATAGTTAGATGATAGTTCTATTTAACATTAAAGTTAAATTGGATTGTTTTAGGGTATTTATTAAAAGTTACCTTACTTCTTTTCACCTTGAATATGCGTTAAGCTATTTTATGTTTTGTTTCTTGAGTTTATTTCTAATTTCTCTTTACTGATGTATTGTTTTGTGTTTATGCCTTTGGATTGATTTATCCGTTTGCATGTGAAATTCAGTATTATATGTGTTATCCTTAGTATGTTTTCACGTTATTCCTTTTTCATTGTGTGATTACTGAAAGAGACTTGTAGGACAGAATTAAGAGATATTCCTATTAAGTTTTCTACTTGTTTCTTTTTATTTAATTTTCTTTATTAATTTTTCTACTTGTTTGTTTTTATTTAATTTTCTTTATTAAGTTTTCTACTTGTTTCTTTTTATTTAATTTTCTTTGTTAAGTTTTCTACTTGTTTCTTTTTATTTAATTTTCTTTATTAAGTTTTCTACTTGTTTATTTCATTTAATTTATTTTATTAAGTTTTCTACTTGTTTATTAGTTAGGTCTTCCTTGAATCTTAGTTTCCCATTCAAAAAGTTAGTTGATGATAGTATCATTTTCAGTTTAAAGTTATTTACTTATAAAATAAATTGACAATTATTTAGTTTAATATTTTGTTCCGGTTTCATTACCTTAATAATTGAATTCTTAGGAGTTTGACTCGGTTTTTCATTTTGAAAGATATTTCAATCTTTTGTTTGTTAGAATATTTCCATGACACCATAGGAACCCCTCTACCTTCGCATATATTTTGTGTCAACTCCAATCCTACCAAGCCCGGTCGATAATTAAATATTAGGTGAATTAATCTAGACATTATAACACCCAAACATTTTTGGCGTCGTTTACAGGGATTTGTTATGTAAGGTAGAGTAGAATTCCTTATGTAGTTTAGTAATAGGCTGGTGGCGGGGGAGCAATAAGACAAGAGGTAAGAACCTATGCATCTGTTATAACAGGCGCCCCCAAATCTAGTAGCATAGGTTTTATTTAGTTTAAAATTTTTCATGAGAAGACTTAGAGATCCTCAGGGTGATTTGTTAAGACAAGAAAACTTATTGAAATCCCTACTAACTTTTCTAGAGGACGTAATTCCCCAACTGCTAACTCACCGAAAAGGTATCGAAAGACACCTATCGGAGGTAGTTCTACCCGGACACTTGAAGAGACCCTCTCAGGGGATATTATTAGGAAAGCCATAGAGGGAGAAGGAACCTTGACAGGAGGCTCTAAGGACCCCATCCCTGAGGAAGTTCAAGAAGATCATCCACTAGGAACCTCTAACCCTCCACTAGTCTTGAATCCAAATAACACAACTTTTTCACTGGTAGGAGATCCAAACTTTTTGACTTTGTTAATCCTTCCCATGTAAAATCTCTCCTTGTAACCTCCGTAGATCCAGTTATCTCACAAATTGAAACTTCCACAGTAGAACCTACTATCCATTTAGGATTCAATAAAAACACAGTTGATCAGAGGAATATCTCTCTTGAAAAAGAACGTTGGGACGCCCCATTATCACCTTGAAAGGAGCCTCCTAGGTATATTTACGTTAAGAATCTAGCTTATATGGAGAGACCGGGAGAAAACAAAGATCATGATGAAGTTATAAATGACGAAGGAGAAGGGGAAAATTGAACCAAGGATACCTTTGGGTTCCCTATTTTAGACACGGTGCAGGATATAACTATGAAGAGCATCCTTCCTTCCTCCTTACCTACTTTCTATGGAAAAAGTAATGAGGACCCGGACACATTCTTGTTCGAGTTCGATATCCTTTCTAGGAGCTATAATTACCTACAAGATGCCCACAAGCTAAAACTCTTTCCCACTACACTAAAATATTCTTCCTTGAGATGGTTCATGGGATTAGGAGAATTAACTATCAGGACTTACGACGTGTAATACCCTAGTTTTGACCTCGTTTTCATTTAAATAAAATGATGTAAATAATCATGGTGTGGAGCTAGGAAAAGACGCACCATTTATTTGGTGTTTATGTTTTGGCAATTAAGATGTGGCCGATGGTATTTTTTTTATGCTAGCTGAACATTAAAAAGTTGGAGATTATGTTAAAATCACAATTTTTAATTAAAACCCACAGCCGGCTATGTCAACACAACTAAATGAGATGGGGGCATGATTTTTCCTGAGGATGAGGGAGTGGGGGATTGGAAGAGTGGGATGAAATTCGAATTGGGCAGAGCCCCACTTTGAGAAAAATGTTTTTTGAATTTCTTGGGCAAGAAAACACCAAAAATAACCAGCTTTCCCTCATGCAATAGCATTTCACCTTCCCTTACGATTTGAGTTGAGAAATTTTTTTTTGTTGGAAACCCAATTGGGCATTCATGTAGAATCTAGAAAGCCAAAATGTTTCTGAGTCTGAACCTTTCATAAATTTCTCCTGTCCCGCAATCTGAATTTTTCATGTTTCTAGTTTTCCTATGTGGATTGTTCTCTCTCATGTTTTCTCCTGTCTGTTAGATGTTGTCCTGAGCACGATTGCCCCAAATCTGATTTTGTGTCTTTGATTTGAAATACCGGCAACGTTTTTTGTTTGGTAATGGCAATAATCGGTCTGGAATCGACAATGTTCAGAAATTCATAAATTTTTGTGTGTGTATGTAATCCTTGGCATCTGCTATGGTTTGAAAACTCTCAAGACTATTATCACTGTGTGTGCATACATGTTTGGCATTTGATTTGATTGAAGGAATGGAAATAGAGTCTAGACTTGCTTGATAAAACTAGTGTGTGAAAGAACCTCATAGACCAATCTAGAAGTCTAGTTTTCTTCTTTTCATGCCCTGAATAGCACTGGAAGGGAAGGCATGGCCTGAGGAACTGTGTAGCAGAGAAGGGAATGATTCCTTGTGTTGGGTGTGTAATTGTTTAGAAATAAGGATAGATCCATTGTGGGTGTTCTTAGCTCTGGTTGAGCTCACTAGCTTAGCAGTCTGTCTTTCCACCTCCTTGGAAGCCTAATAAACCCGACAGAAAGGATGGCTTGGTTGGTAGCTTGATAAACCCATCTATTGGCTTGGTTGTGTTTCATGTGAATTTGGCTAAGTGTAAACCACTGCCTGTGTAAGTCTGATAAACCCAACTATGTTGGCTTGACTGAATTTTAATTGCATCCTTGGCTATGGGTGGAGTCTGCTAGTGTTCCTTATTCCTTGGGGAAGATCATGCCTAGCTCGGGGGTGGCAGTGTTTCTAAGAGATTAACACTTGCCTATGGTTGGGTGGAATTTTACAGGGACATAGATGGTTGTGGGATGAGCTTCTTTCAAAGATAAGTATTCTTGTGTATTTAAGTCCTGCAACTGTATTTGCTTATGAATTATTATGAAATTATCACGAACATGTTGAATGCATGAATGTGTTGAATGAATGATTTTCTTCTACTGTATATATCATGCACATTCCATTATGCATCTGTTTATACTTATGAATGTTTTATTTCAAAGAAATTTGTATATTATGTCCATGGGGCTTAGATTTCCCGGGTTGATAGATGTTGTCACGTCCTCTCCGCCGAGTAAGGGTTGCGAACGTGATACTGTGGTATCTGAGCACTGGTTGCATCTTTGGGCCTCAATGGTCCATGAAGAACAAACCTCTGTGATCAGTAGAAAGAAGAGGTAGACATGAAATTGTTTTTTGAAATTTTCTCTAAGTATGAATTTTTCTGAGTATTGGAGAAAATACTTCTTTGTATGGCGACTGAGAAACCTGAAGAGAGTCGCAACGACGGCTATGAATATTTTTTCCTTGCCAACATAGTGGGCGAATTTTGTTGATTGAGCCGCAGCAGTGGCAAAAAAGAAAAGAGCAATCTACTGTAGCGGCTAAGTTGACCGGAAGGAGTTGATAGGTGTCGAGTGAGATGAGCCAACAAAAAAAATTTAGAAAATTTTTCTAAGTATAAAATTCTTTCTTTGTCGGTTGAGAAGCGCCAATTCGTTGCTGGCGAAAGTTAGGCTTCGAGCCGCAATGGTGGGTGAAAGTTAGACTTTGAGCCGCAGCAACAGGTGAAAGTTGGGATTCGAGCCACAATGGCGAGTGGAACCCGGGGCTCGAGCCGCAACGACGGGTAGAAACCAAAATTTTTGCCTCTGAAAGAAAGGAAATTGACTAAGTATATGCAACGACGATGGAAGGAAAAGAAAAAGTGAGATGCTACGCAATGGAAGAAATTTGAAGATAGAGCCGATGTGTGGCAGGAGAAATTCAAAGTTTTGAGCCGCAATGACGGTAGGAAAAGGAAGATCGGGGCCGCAGTTGCAGGTCGGAGTTAGGGAAAGAGCCACTATGGTGGAAGGAAGTAGAGTAAAGAGCTGCTACTGTGGATAATAAAATAATATAGAGCCGCTATACAAGCTATAAGATGAAGATCAAGCCATTGTAGTAGGTGAAAATCTAAAAAAAATTCACTGCAGCGAGTGAAAATTTTTGAAAATTTTGCTCTGAAACACGGATTTTTAGCAGGTTTTCAGTGGGATTTTCAGGGGTATGAAAAGTGAAAAATGGTAGTATGTTCTTGCACCTGATTGTGCAAAATCCATAAGGGGGAAATCCTCCTTGACCCCCGTCATCCCCTTCAAACAGTCATTCATTGTGAAAGAAAATTGGATGTTTTGGGAAAAGTTGTCAGTGTATGATTTTTCAAAATGAAGGTAAGTAGTTGTGAATTTCTGAGAATGCTATAATTTTATAATTTAACAAACTGTGTTATTAACACATTTTGCAGAATCATAGTCACCTTCAAAAGAAACATTATAGATAAGTGCAGTTGGGTAAAGTAAGTTGTGAATTTACCATGAGAACCGACAACTTGCATGATGATGTACAGAACCCCAATGAGTATGAGGAAGATGCTATGGAGGAAAATGTCCAAGTTGGAAATGCTGAAATAGAATCTAATGGGAGAAGATTGTAAGAGACTCCCCTAGATTTTGCAACCACCATGAGAATTCTGATGGCGGAGATGCAGAGTTACAAGGAAGATAATGAAAGATTGGTTAAGGCTCAGAAGGAGTAGAATCAGCTAAATACATCCATGCTGCAAAGTTTGAGATATTCAAAGAAAGATGAACTCTAGGGACTGGACAGAAAATACAAAAGGGAGTAAGAAAACTGCTAGAAGAATAAAGAGATCACCTAGTGAGTCATCTAAATCTGAAGGGTCCACTGGAGATTCAAGTTCTTTTTTGCACAGGAATCAAAGAAGGAGGCGTTACCAGAACCACTCATGAGATGAATTCAGGAAGGCAAGGCCGCCTACCTTCAATGGTGAGGTAAAGACTGGTCAAGAAGCTAAATCTTGGCTTCTGGGAATGAGGAAAAATTTCGAAGCCCAAGACCATTCTGGGAATATGAAAGATAGAGTAGCCATTTTCAATTTGAACAGAAGAGCATCCATATGGTGGGAGCATTTCAGACAAGTAAAGAAGATCAATGAAAGAAATATTGTGTGGAAGCAGTTTCAAAAGTATTTCAAGTAAAAGTACCTCTATGATAGGTACTATGATGACAAGATTAAAGAGTTCCATGAGCTGAGATTGGGACAACAAACCATGGAGGAATATGCAAACAAGTTCTTGGAATTATTGAGGTATATTAAAGATGAGAAGGTAAATATCCATAGTTTTCTGAGTCAACTTCCTCAGTCCTACAAAGACCAAATTGAGTTCTATGAACCTAGGACTCTGGAAGAAGCAATAATAAAAGATAAGTATTGCTACGAGCAAAGCAAGAACAAACCAGATTACCAGAAAACATGGAAGGAAAAAAGGAGTGAGAAGTCTGACCAAAGGAAGAAAGGTTACAAACCTTCTAACTTTAGGAATAAACAGAAGCAACCAACACAAGTTGAGAATCAACTGGCTAGAGTGACGGGAGAGAAGCCAAAATATCCACAACAGAAAAGAGGACCACTCCAATATGGAAATGTGGAGGACCCCACATGCGCAAGTACTGTCCCCTTGAGAATGAAAATGCAAGGCCAACATACAATGTTCAAAAGGAAGAAACAGTGGGACAAGTAGCAAGGGTCATCCTTGGAATTTATGTAGCACTGGAATACCATTAGGAAGATCACCAGTCAATGGTGGTTGAAGTTGCAGGTAAGATTGTTGAGCAATCTATTTATATTTTGATTGAACCTGGTTCTACTCACATTTATATTTCTCCTGGAGTAGTGGAGGTTTGTGCTCTTAGGAAGGTAAATCATACCAAGTCTTGGTCAGTTCAGCTAGCCACTAAAACTAAGATAAAAGTTAATGAAGTGGTGGAGAAATGTCCATTGGTAATGAATGGATTGATCACTTGTGTAGATCTGAATGTTCTACCACTTGGTTCCTATGATGTTCTCGTTGGAATGGATTGGTTAGAAGCTCATAGAGTGAAGCTTGAATGTTATAATAATACTTTTGAATGCATGGATGAAGAAGGGAATCCAATAATTGTAAGAGGAATTCCAAAGGTAATATTTGTGAGGTATATTTCAGCAATGCAGTTAAAGAAGTTCTATAGAAAAGGTTGTCAGTTGTATGTAGCCCATATTGAGGAGGCAACAGAGAATGAAACTCCTAGGTTAGAAGACTATCCTGTGTTGCAAGACTTCAAGGATGTTTTTCCTGATGAGGTTCCAGGACTTCCTCCAAAGAGGGACATATATTTCACAATTGAACTTGTGCTAGGAGCAGCACCAGTGTCAAGAGCACCCTAGAGAATAAGCACACCAGAAATGTTAGAGCTGAAGATGCAGCCAGAAGAATTGTTGGATAAAAATTATAATTAGGCCGAGTGTGTCTCCTTGGGGAGCACCAGTTCTATTTGTAAAGAAGAAATATGGTACACTCAGATTGTGTATTGATTACAGGAAGCTGAATAAAGTCATGGTGAAGAACAAATATCCCTTGCCAAAAATTGATGACCTCTTGGATCAAATGAAAGGGACAAATGTATTTTCCAAGATTGACTTGAGGTCTGGGTAACATCAGGTGAGAATCAAGGATGAATACATTCATAAGACATCCTTTAGAACAAGGTATGGACATTGTGAGTTTGTAGTGGTACCATTTGGACTCACAGATGCACCGGCAACATTTATGTGCCTTATGAATAGTGTCTTCAGTAGGTATTTGGACAAATTCATTCTTGTTTTCCTTTATGACATTCTTGTTTATTCTAAGAATGAAGAAGAGCATGAAGAAAATTTGATACTAACATTGCAATTGCTCAGAAAACATCAGCTATATGCAAATCTGAGCAAGTGTGACTTATATAGGGATAGAATTCAGTACTTGGGACACATTATTTCAGAGGAGGGTATGTTGTACAGGATAATACACCTTATAACCGAAGGTCTGGGGTTACCAACATACTCAATCAACTTGCAGACAATTAAATCTAGAGTGTAGTAAAGGAAACAGGAGGATTGAAAAGACTCACCCGATACACGACGGTTGATCCTAGCTTGTCCTCTTCCGCTCTGCTTCTCCTCCAAAGTCTTCAGGGATGCTTTCTCCTTCACCTGTAAAAGGTAAATCTTCCAAATACAAGATGATTCATATATATAATAGGGTTAGATAAATCATATACAGAATGCTGAAACATAAAAATTTATCAAACCACAATACATGAAACACATATGGAAGAAGGATTCTCTTTATTAACAATAATGAAAGAGTTCATATTACAACCCAATGCCTAAGACAAGGACTCCTCTGCAGCCAAAGGATTCTGAGTTCCACTGCTCCAAAGACTTCTGTATAAACTCCACCAGCATAAATTTTCTCTCCAAGTGTGTGTAAAGGATCCCTCCCCAAGGCCTGTATTTATACTTGGTGAAATAAGGCAGTTTCGAAGGTTGAGGAGGTTGAGACAGTTAAGAGGATTAAGGTTAATGGCTTAACTAATATCAGATAAATGCGAGTTTTTATTTTTAATGTCAAAGGGACATATCCGCGGGTACCAATAATGACAACTCGTGTATGATCCGTGAGTTTCTATAAGAGCAACCTGCGTATACATCCATATGCGACATGCAACAATCGATACTCGCGTATGATCCACGAGTTGCATATGTATAGAGTCGTGTATACAACTTGACATAGTTAAAAAGTCAAAGTAACCAGCTGGATGGATGATGAATGTAGTTTATAATAAGCCCATCTATAGTGTTTTGGGAAAACCTCAATCCATAGATGTCCTTTTGTGTGCCAACATGAGGGATGTCGGCATTCGGACGGAGAGGTGCCATTCAGGTGGATAAAAGATGCCCCCTAATGTGTGAGGTCAGAGGGAAGCGATGGCCGAAATACATTATAATATTTATCTTTGGAGAACTCAGAAATCCAATGGATCAGAGAGATTACCTAAAACAAATACATAGTAATGTCATATACAAAGTTACATCTAAGGATGTTATGTTCAATTTAATGGAACACTAGCTCCTTTACAATTTTTGATTACATCATATGATACGGGTATAAAACCACATATATTACAAAGTTGGATCGAAGCCACAATATACAATAATGATGAGTCTTCAAAGATCTAGAAGTTGTGTAGGTGAATAGAACATAATCTTGCACAACTTATTCCATAGGTGAGGAACTAAGGTCTTCGTAAAGGATCCCAAAGAACCAGTACAATCCAAGCCATGTGAATAAGCGTAAGCTGAAGTTGAACATGGAAAGGATTCAACAGTTTGTCAACCAATAAGTGATAATTGACAATTGAAGCAAAGGAATTCACCAATAATGAAAATGAATCCTGAGGTACTATCGTCAAAAATCTAGGTCTTCGTCATCAGGAAGTGCTGAAACGGAACCATACTGTGATAAGGAAGGCAATAGATCCTCCAACGGATCACAAGAGTAACTAGGAACTGGGCAAGAGAAGGGAGACACAAATAGATAATAGATATAACAATGATGGGATCGGGCTATAGATCAGACATTGGGAAGAGTCCTTGAACAATGATCACAACACAGAGGTGACCCAAGGCAATGTATAACTTATAGATAGAACAACTAGAATTATCTATCATGTGGGAGACATGATCAGATTCCCCAGGTATAACGAACAAGAGGAGGAGTAGAAACTCAAAGTAATAGCTGAACAAAAGTGGAAACTGAAACATGGATATCAGAAACAACAAAGAGTGCTATGTTCAAGGATGACATGCTGCCATTACTGAAAACAAGAGAAAACTTCTTCCTTACCTTCCCTGTTAAGTTTTAACGAGTCCACGAAAGTTAACTCGATTCCCTCTTCATTTTTTAACAAGCTTGAAGAGATGGGAAAATAATGCTTGATAGTGTCACCGATTCGTGGATTTAATGAGCCCGAACTAGTACATGCTCAGTAGGTGTTTTCACATTCAGAGAGTATGAAAACTCCAAAGAAGACTCCAAGGGGGTCCTTTTTCATCCAATTTAGTCTCCTGAGGCCGAAAAAGTATAAAACAAACCACAGAAGAACTCTCTTAACTTCTGAAGAAGAAAAGGTGAACCCTTTTCGTACTTAGTTAGGGAGGTCCAAAAAAGGTTAAATTACCACCTACCCAACGCTCCTTCCAAAACAACATAAAATAGCTTGAGTTTTACGAGTGTGAAGGAAAGCAAGATCACTCGAAAAGATCCATCTGGTTACGAGAAATGGGGCTTACAACAATAAACTCATTGCTTTGTTCTTAAGTGTTTAATGAGCATGACAAAGACACAAAGTACACTCAGAATCTTTTTCATGTTTGGGTCCAGAGCACGAAAAAGAGAAAACTAAGCTCAAACTGGGTGTTCCTTTTCCGTAAATTTAGTCCCTCAGGTTCGGAAAAGTGATAAGCCTATACTTGAGAATACTCTTCTCAATTCAAAAGAAAAGAGAGTGATCCTTTCTCGTGTTATTCCACATGGTCCGAGAAAGAGATAACCTACCACCAATGCGGATGCCCGCTAACATATTCTTAACGAGCTGGAACGGACAAGTTAACTCGGCAGTCAAGTCTGTTTTAAAGGAGTCAGACCTGGGCCTAAAGAAACTCCATAAGGATGGGGAGTCCTATAAAGGGATAGCTTGTAAAAAGAGGATCAACAAGAAGCTCTATTTGGCGTGAAAAATAGCTAAGAGAATCCCCCTATACCTAAAACAGTTGCAAAATGAGTACCAAAGGACAACATAGGTTTATAAGAAGGATACTCATGAAAAAGGGTCCTAACCACGGAAGAACAATGGTAGAAACAAGGAACTAATGGCTTAGAAAACCATAGTCCGTGGCAAAATTTTGATTACTAAGGTTAATGTGGATTGAATAAAAGTGCCAAAATGAATTGGAAATGACAAAACCACCCAATTGGAGCAACAACACTTTGTAAGGATGACAAACCTGTTTCAAGGCACAAAGAAGTATGGTATTAGTTGATTGACATTTCAAACTATATAAAAAAAACCCACTTATAGAAATTTAATTGCTATAAATAGTTAAAAAATCAAAACAAACTCACCATTTGAACTTTTGAGCCATAAAAAACAAGTTTTACCTTCTACCTTTGATCGATCATTGTGGACAATTGGACCAACGAAATCGAAATCCGCAAGTTGCAGGAAAGCCTACACCCTAAGCTCTTCATTTTGATCCAAGCAATTATGAGTTTTGATTCTTAATTTCATTTTTAAAAGTGTCCTTAACTATAGCACGGCGCATCCGTGGGTTGCTGATATGGAAACTCACGTATACGCATTCTATCCGTGTGTTGCCTAACTAGACAGGCGTGGATGGTACGCGACATGTCAAAGTAGACAGTCGCGTATGCTGCGTGGAGGACAAAAGGTTAAAAATAGGCAAATCTTTTTGAATTTTGATATGAAAATACTGAATCAAATTACTTGTTTTTTCTAGGCAAAAGATGGTTCTAGAATGGAGGGAAAGGGAGCACGAAATAATGGACCAAATGACGCTCCAAAGTGTGCCCACTATACAGGCATTGCGGATCAGTGGGCTACTGAAATTCTTTTGTACATCACCCATGCGGGACAATGTCCGCATACTTGAGTTCATGGTAAATTATTGGGATCATGACTTGGGGATGTTCAACCTACAAGGTGAAACCTTAGAGCTTACCACCGAAGACATATATTTCATTACCGGGTTATCACGACGAGGAGCACCAGTGAACTTGGAGGGCACTGGCAGGGGCGGTGACCCCTTAAGTGTCCAAAACTATGTAGATGTGTTCTGTACACCGGGAACTAAAAAAACAGGAACTAGCGTTCCAATTGCAGATATCCGATATTTTACTCTCCATGTACTAGCTAGCACCATTGTAAGAATTTCAGGATCATCATCTTTACATTTGGCCACAAGGAACCAAGTGAGAGTGGCAGTGGACTATTTTAGAGGTGCTCTCTATGACTAGTGTTCGGGAGTTGCTTCCATTATGAGGAGACAGCTATCCGACTGCAAGAGAGGAAGACGCAAGAATTTTGGCTATGCAAGCATATTAGTGGCATTCTTCTTCGAGAGAGTACCGGCATTGAGCCCTGCTATACTGCTACCGATCATATCTCCACGTTAGCCGAGGCTAAGCAAGTGGGGAGATATCTTCCTCCGCCAAGGAGGAGGAGACTCCGTACACAGTGTCTATGATGATGATTTTTATGCGTGGTGGGAACAATAGCTGCCGGCATTGGAGCAGTTTCCATATGCCGGGATGGACTTCCGAGGTGACCCCGACCTTGTCCTCCCTCCAGGAGGAGCATGGGGAGAGCTAGGCAAGTAATTTTTAATTTTTATCATTTTTCAAATTTTTATGAATTTATAAAATGATAGATATATACATATGTACAAGTCTTAATCCCATAAATGTGTCAAAATGCAGATATTGGACCGGTCCACCCTGAAGGGCACCCTCGCATGTTCGTTCGTCATGTCGTGGGTGAGGATCCAGGATTGATTAGGGTACTAGAGGGGAAGCTGGCCAGGCTGACCCAACAAGTACCTACCATGCGGATAGAGCATATTCCTACAGGCATGTAGGAGTCCGTAGTTGGGGTTCCACTAGTTTGGCTACATCTATTCAGACGAGTGGTTAGAGCAGTGCTCGTATATATAGAGGCAGTGGAGGCTGCCGAAGCCGATGAGGCTGAGGAAGCTAGAGTGCAGAGGGACCATGGGGACCAAGGAGGTCCTAGTGATCAGGGCGGTCCAGCGTAGTTCTAGGA
>LPNX010815284.1:431434-574413 GCA_001517045.1 Pseudotsuga menziesii | reverse complement strand
CAGTCAATGAATTTTGGTTTCATGGAATATGATTGAAAGTAATAACCTCAAAATGTCTTTCCAATAAACGAATTTGCATGAACTGACGTAATAAGATAGGGTTTCGTACCTAATAAGCTCGATTGAGCTGGGAAACCACCAACTGAGAATCCAAACGAACCTCAATCTAGGTGATGCCACATGACAAAGCATCCCATAGGATCTCAATTACAGCCCTATACTCAACAACATTATTAGAAGCAGGACCTAGACATGCGCCTCCCGTGGCAACAAGCTGTCCTGAGGGAGAATAAATAACCCATGCTGCTGAAGCAAGGTTACAAGTATGACGGTTGGCACCATCAGCGAACCCTAGATACCTTTCAGAAGACATCTGCAACAACCAGCAGATATATATAAAAAACAAAACTAACAACCTAATGTACATAAAAAATACATACAATAAAAATACAAGAAAAAGTGCTAAGCCTAAGCATAGTACTTTTTCAGGTAGAGCCCATTTCTAGGCTCAAGAAGCTTATTCCCATCAAAATCAACTAACTCATATGCACCCTTACTCAACACTTTAGACACGACATAGGGTCCTAACCACATAGCCTTGAATTTTCCTGCCCCTAGAGGTTCTTTATCTTGGTCCCAAAGCAAGACAAGTTCTCCTTCAGAGAAAACCCTAGGTTTAACCGATTTATCATATTGAGTTTTAACCCTATTTTTATGAGCCTGATTAGCAGTCAACGCATCTCTATGCTTTTCATCAAGGTGTTCTAAATGTACCAAACGTTCCTCAAGCTCAGTCGTATCAGGTAACACATGAATGGCTATCTTTAAAGACGGGATTTCACATTCAATCGGAGTAACGGCTTCCACCCCGTGAACGAGTTGGAAAGGGGAGAAACCTGTGGCAGTATTTACATTGGTTCAGTAAGCCCAAAGAGTAGGATATAACATGATGTGCCAGTTAGAGCGGGCTGCATCAATTTAACGTTTAAGGATATTTTTTAAAGTCTTGTTGACAGCCTCAACCTGACCGTTTTCTTGCGGATAATATGGAGAAGAATGTTCTTGTCGGAATCCGAGCATGGTAGTCAGTTCCATCATCATGTCATTTTGAAAATGACTGCCATGGTCAGTGACAATCACATTGGGTATACCAAACCTAGCAATAATCTGATTGAATACAAAGAAAGTTGTTGTTTCCATTTCAGCTTTGAAAGTAGGCATTGCCTCTGCCCATTTCATGAAATAGTCAACAGCGACAATGATGTGTTTGTGCCCCCTAGCCGAGGCTGGGTTGCATGTCACATAATCAATCTCCCATTTCATAAAGGGGCCTACCAAGACAACGGGAAATAACGAAGCAGGTTGTGACCGCAATTTCCTGGTGTAAAGCTGGCACGGATGACAGCGCTTCACTGCTTCCACACAATCTTTAAAGATCGTGGGCCAAAAATAACCGGCACGCAATATCTTCTGGGCCGTTGCTAACCCAGATAAATGACCCCCACACACTCCTCTATGGGAATCATTTAGGACAATCTCCGCTTCCTCGTGCGTAAGGAAACAACGCAAAATGGAATCTACCCCTCGTCGATATAATGTATCTCCTATTATGAGGTAGTTCTTGGCATGAAGGCGTAATTTACGTTGCTCTTCCCTTGAGGAAGCTGCAAGATACTTCAAAGTCTGGAGATATATAAGAATATCTCCGTACCAAGGATCAGAAGTGGATATCAGGAAGATGTGCTCATCTGGGAATGAGTCATCTTCAACAACTACATTTTCTTCAGTGGGAAATTCTGCTATAAGTTCAGCAAAAACTAAAGATTTCTTAGATTTAGCAGACTAGAAATCCAAGTCAAACTCTTGGAGAATGACTATCCACTTGTTAAATTCCCCCCCAACAATCCGTCGGGATAAAACATATTGGAACAGATTCACATCTGCCACTACGGTGGTGGTCCTCAGTAAAATGTAGTGACGTAACCTCTGCACAACATAAACAACTGCTAAGGCTAATTTCTCAACGTGGGAGTATCTTAGCTCAATTCCAACCAAAGCATGGCTGAGATAATAAACGACATGCTCCACAAGCTTATCATCCTCCTGGACTAGCACTACCCCAATGGTCAACTCCGACGCAGCCAGATATAATATAAAATCCCTAGAATATTCTGGTGGGCGTAACAAAGGTGCCGACAGCAAAGGTTTTTTCAATGCTTCAAATTCAAGTTGTGCGGTTTCATCCCATACAAATGGGGTGTCCTGTTTGAGCAGGCGCATGAAACCCTTAGTGATATTAGCATAGTTAACAATAAAATGTCGAAGGAAATTAGACTTTCCTTGCAAACTTTGAAGTTTCCTGATAGAACGAGGAGGAGGCAGATTTACAATGGCCTCAACTTTCAATGAATCCACCTGGATGCCTCTATTAGAGACAATGAACCCGAGCAATCTTCCTGACTCGATGTAGAATACACACTTGTGGGGACTCAAGAATATTTTATAATATCTGCATCTTTCAAATATCAACCATAAATGATTTGGATGTTGGATCCTCTTACGAGAATGTGCGGGCAGATCATCAAGGTAGGGTTCGACAATGGCTTTAATGTCATAAAAAGCAAAGTTCATAGCCCGTTGAAAGGTTTCCCCAACATTTTTCAATCCAAAGGGAATTTTCTTATACGCAAATGTACCCCAAGGGAAAATGAAAGCAGTTTTATGTTGGTCCTCCAGTTTTATTTGGATTTTATTGTATCCGGAGAAACCATCCATAAACGAAAACACCTCACTTCCCGCACATGCATCTATGATCTGGTTTGTCAATGGTGTGGGAACGGTTGTCCTTAGGAAAGGATTTATTGAGATCTCTAAAGTCTGTACAAACGCGAATAGTCCCTTGATTTTTATCAACAGGAATTGGGTTGGATACCCATTCAGTCAAAGCAATAGGATATATAAAACCGACATTCAACAGCTTTTCAACTTCTGCCTTCATAGCCGCTGCTTTGCGTGGGTTCACGGGTCTTAATTTTTGTCGAACTGGCTTGGCATCAGGATATGTTCGGATTTCATGTTCAACAATAGATGGATCTATGCCTGGCATCTCCTCATATGACCAGGAAAAGACATCGCGGATTTCCTTAAAAAGGGCAGTATAGATGGAAATCTCTTCAGGAGAGTAGTTTGCACCTATGTATATATTTTACACGACATCTGGGTTTACAGAGATGTTAATAGGTATAGTGGCAGAAATATTTTCCATATTCCCCTCGGCAAACATTCCTTCCCTCGACAAGGGATTGATAGGTATATCAACATCTTCTGACAGTCTCACTCGAAACTCTTGGTTTTCTATTCAGTTTAGTTCTATAAGGAAATAGGAACGATGATGAAGATCCTCACAAATCTTATCATGTCCACACATGGCTTCCGAAATGGCTTCATTAGAAGGTAAAACCATGTCTAAACAATCACTAGAGTGCAAAGAGTTTGCTGCCCATACGGGCGAATAAACTTCTTCCAGATCATCCGAGACTGTTAGAGGATTCGGAAGAGGATCAACAATGGCTTGAGTGATGGCTTGATAAGCTACCTCCACTGCTGACAAGGGCACTTCTAGTTCGTTTGGGGTTGGGAGCACCCAAGGATCAGTCCTGTCGACAACCGTAGCGATGGACTTCCCCACACTAGTAGAACCAATGTAATTAACTGGGGCTGGAAGATCAAATGTGCCCATCAATGATGCGTACATTCCAACCCCCAAGCTCTGTACAGCAGGTTTGACTTGATCAACCAATGGCATAGCGGACTCATTAGACTCTAAACGACCTTTTCGGGTAAAATAAAGTTGATAAATAGTAATCAAATTGCCCTCATGTGGAAAAACCACTACACGAAAAACGGTCGACGTAATAGCAGACATCGCATAAGTCCAATTTCTTCCCAGAAGCAAATTGTAGTCCAAAGGAGAATCAATCACTTCTACTTCAACAGACACTGCCTTGCCTACCAACTTAATTTCAAAAGCTGGCAGGATACCATGAGGACGGAAGGATCTTCCATCAAAAGAAGTAAGCAAAGTGTTTGATGGGATGAGCTCTGGGGATCCAAGAGATTTCCAACAGGCCAAGGACATAACACATGTAGAAGCCCCCTCATCAACAACTGCCCTTCCAATGGTCTTACCACCATGGACGGAATCTATTGATAAGGCTACATGGTAAGGGAGGAGAAATTTTACATCGGACAAATGAAATTTAGCCATGAGACTCGAAGATTCCATGCTGCCTAAAGCTGCTAAGAGGGCATCCTGTTGAGTGGGACAACTCTGTAACACATCTAAAGCTGACATTGCACATGGAGTTTGAGCTAAATATTCAACCACAGAGTAGTTGGAAGCAGCCCTAGCATTAGGGTTATGCAAGGTCTTCTTGAAAACACCTTTCAGTATTTTTGGCATAATTTCAGCAAGCTTCTCTATTATGAGAGGGTTGGAAGGTTCACCTACAGCTTTACCCTTCTCAAGAGTCTCTTTCTCATATTTTTTGTTCCTTGTCTACAACAAAGTCGAAGATTGAACCATTTTGATATAGTTTGGGTCAGGGGAATTTTGACTGCCCCCTACTACATTAGAAGCTGAAGCAGAGTTCTGTCCTTAGGGAAAAGGATCCTTCAGGACAGCCGGTTGTTGAGCTTTAAGCAACTTCTGGGCTTGATCCATAAGGGGACAAAGGTGAGTAAGGTGGTCCTCTTGGCACAACTTACAAGGGAACTTGACCTTCTTCTTTTCTTTCTTGCCCCCATCAGCATTGTTCACGGAATTTTGCTTGTTTTGGTTTCCCTCTCCCTTTTTGCCTTTCTTTTTCTTCCCGTAAGGCTGCTGATTTCCCTTCTGAGAGGTTTGTGCAAAAAAATTTGCACTCTGGGAGGAGGGGGAAGCCTTTGCTGCCTCCACTGTAGATTGCTTGATAGACAACTAGTGAATTTTCTTGGTCAAATATTCTACGGTGGGAGAGTTGACGGACCCAACCACACCATCGACATGGGGTCTAGGATTAGGCTTCTCCACATCATGCGAAGGCCTTGGCGCCTCAGGGATGATCTCATATAAGATCCCAGATTGTGAATAAATCAAATCTAGTTGCTGGGCCCTGAGAATGGATTCTTCTTCATTCGTCGCTCCTGAGGTGGATACGTCCTTAGATATGTATGGCAACAGAGATTTAAGGAACCACTCTAAAAGAAACTCAGGGGGGATAGTGGCTTTTTAAGGCTCTTTTTCCTTCTCCACTCTTGGATATGATCCGAGATGTGGGTGGCCTTGTTTTTCCTAAAAGTAGACAACAAGTCGGTTCCGAAATCATATCGGACCAGAAGCTGAAAGTGGCTAAGAAAAGCACTAGCCAAGTCCTAGAAACTACTGAAAGCAACAGAAGGCAATTCAATATACCATTTTTCCGCGGTAACTGTCAAGGTCCTCTGGAACAGCCTCAACCTAACTGAATCTTTATTCATGGAATTTGAAGAACACCATAAATGGAATGTGGTGGCATGAGCCCCAAGATCTTCACCAGTTTTGCCTTTGAACTTAGGGATGTCCGATGGCAGTTTGGTGGGAACAGGTGGCCACAAGGGGTCATGCCTTATCGGGTCATTCATCAATTTTGACAAATCTGGCAAGTTTAAAGTTTCCAGGAAATGAAGTTTGGGTCGAACCGGGGTATTAAATGTGCCAACTTGGGGATTAGAGGGACCTGCCCCCGAATGCCCATGGGTAAAAGTGGGGTTGCCCCCAGGCACCGGTTGTGAAGTGGGAAGATTTCTCTGAAATGGATTCCATCCATAAGCCACAGGATTGTGTGTGGGAGATGCAGTGTAAGAAGTTCGGGTCGTCCCCATAGAAGCAGGGGTCTGAAAGATAGGAGCCGGGATCCCTCCACTGAACAAAGAGAAGGGAGAGCTTGTAAATGGAGCCGAAATAGGAGTTTGGAAACTTTTCCCATAGGAGGTAGGGTTCCCAAACTGCACTCCTACATAGGAAGGTGATGGACCTACGTATGGACTGGATGGGGGAATGTGCCCCCCATTCCAAGGAAATCCTTGGACAAATTTCGAGGATCCTACCGCACCAATCTAGGTAGTATATGGAAAGGAAGAAGGAATAGTAGGTATACTGGGAATCCTAGTAACCATGTCACCAGAAGTACCTACTATGTTTGAGTGAACCAGTGGTTGAACCACCCAGCTCACTGGAGTCAAAGGTGTAGAAGGTAAACTGGATCTAGGGGTACTTACCGGGGGAGGTAGTACCCATTCAACCAGAATGGTTGAGGTGAACACAAAAGGAATTTCTTCCACAGAATACATGATCCTACCCACAGGGACACCTAATACAGGTGAATCAAAATGTCTAACCTGAACGATCATAGGATCGTTTAAATCAGTCAAGGGGGTGTTAAAATTTCTTGCAAACTCGTCAGTCTGCAATTCTTCTATCTCAACTGTGTCAAAATCAAAACGGTTAGCTATCAGTTCTGGTTCACCAAGAACTTCACTTATCCCTACCGGTTCAAATGAACCGTATGTGTCTAATCTTCACCTTTGGGGTATAGGTGTCCAATGTGGTGAGAGGAGGAAGGTTTCTCAACCTTCTTGACCTTCTAAAAGGTTGGTCCTCCAGAATTGAAAATTTGACAAATCACACCCTAAGGCCAACTAAAAACAAGCAAAACCAAAGAGCATACACTAAAAAATCCTAAAGTCTTAAGTAGTCAAACAAGGGTAAAAGATATACTTTCCAGAAGAAAGCTGATGAACAATTACTTGGAATCCTTGAAGTGGTTCTTAGGCACAAGTGGAGGAATCACCCAACCACCCTCCTACACTTTCAACAAGGGTTACCTTCCCAGCCCGTTCAAGGTGAACCAGAAATAGCCTTCCGGTTTACCTAGGTATGATCCCTAAATGTCAAGAGACTAAAGGCTACCTTGGAAGTACCAACAGTCTGGGGGGACAGTCGCAAGCCTGACTCGTACACATGGGCAGGGTAGCTGAGCCCAAAAATCTGTCTAGGACAGAATCCCCAGATGCGTAAAAGTCCTGATCTACGCTTTGACAAGGATTTGGAGGGTTATCTCCTCTGTCCAAGCCTCCACACGGCCTCATGCTTAACTCCCGTTTGAGAGGAGCTTCCCAGATACAATCAGTAAAGTCAAGGATTTACCTAAAGAAAATTCCACTATGTCTGAATTTAAAACTTGTGGGAAGTTTACACTTCCTAGCCCACAAGTATAGCCTAAGCTAGTAGGTGAAAGGCCCCTAAAAACAAAAGATTACTAGTAAATTTTAATTATGCGTTCATTTTAAAGGGTTGTTTCTTACTCAGAAGGAAATGGAGTGATATACTTATGGTGTTTTTGACTCAATAAGAAATAAATAAAAGTAAAAGTGTATTTTTCAAAGCAAATAACCACTATAAAAGTAAACTTCTTTTTCTTTTTTGCAAATATATATTGATGAACTGAATGCAAATGATCAAAGAAACTAAGCCTATGTTTTTGTAGTTTTTGAGATTAATATTTTTAAACTGAAATAAACACTACCTATGCAACATCAGAATGCAAAAGCTTAACAATGTTTTTCTTTTCACTTTAAAAAATGCTCAAAATCCTACCATGCACTATACTTGAGTAAACTTGGATCTAATGAACTGTATAAAACCAACAAATTGAAGTAAAGGAGGCTAACAGAACCAAGAAACAACCAACAAAGGCAGACTAGGAACCCTAGCTTGGGTGAACACAATGACAAAAATCACTATAAAATCAATAAAGGCAAGTGAAAACCAACCACTATCAAAAGACAGACTGGAAAAACAATGCCCAAGACCTTGATCACTGATTTGGATAGAGACACTTCACCCTATAATCCCAAACAGGCCAAACTACTTCAGCATGCAAACATAGAATAAGCCAAGCAAAAATAACTCAAGGGCTTTCGAAAAAGCACTTAGTGTGGTCACCAAAGGTATTCAAACAAGAAACACAACATTCATAAAGAAAATCAACTCATAA
The DNA here is from genome assembly GCA_001517045.1 of Pseudotsuga menziesii. Lineage (NCBI taxonomy): Eukaryota > Viridiplantae > Streptophyta > Pinopsida > Pinales > Pinaceae > Pseudotsuga > Pseudotsuga menziesii. The sequence goes on along the minus strand of LPNX010815284.1, from coordinate 566,338 downwards.
ACAGGAATTATGCAAATACAAGGACAAGCAAACCTTGACCTAAAAAATCCCTATTTCTAGGTGTATCCGTGACTATATAGAAGCGCAACCCGCGTATGATATGCAATTGTCCAGTAGAGTGACCCGCGTATGCAAACCTGTATACGCGACTATGTAGAAGAGCAACTCGCGTATAGGTACAAATTTTTTTCTCAAAAAACAAGAAAAATCCACAAGACTTTCAAACACTGAGGCAAGTATGAAACAGGATAAAAGACCACACACCAACTTCCAAGCAAACACTGGTTAGGGGTGACAGAAACAACCTACAACAGTCTGGGGTCCCCAGCGGAGTCGTCAGTTCTATTGTACAGGATAATACACCTTATAACCGAAGGTCTGGGGTTACCAACATACTCAATCAACTTGCAGACAATTGACTCTAGAGTGCAGTAAAGGAAATAGGAGGATTGAAAAGACTCACTCGATACACAACGGTTGATCCTAGCTTGTCCTCTTCCACTTTGCTTCTCCTCCAAAGTCTTCAGGGATGCTTTCTACTTCACATGTAAAAGGTCAATCTTCCAAATAAAAGATGATTCATATATATAAAAGGGTTAGATAAATCATATACAGAATGCTGAAACATAAACATTTATCAAACCACAATACATGAAACACATATGGAAGAAGGATTCTCTTTATTAATAGCCCAACGCCTAAGACAAGGACTCCTTTGCAGCCAAAGGATTCTGAGTTCCACAACTCCAAAGACTTCTGTATAAACTCCACCAGCATAACTTTGCTCTCCAAGTGTGTGTAAAGGATCCCTCCCCAAGGCCTGTATTTATACTTGGTGAAATAAGGCAGTTTCGAAGGTTGAGGAGGTTGAGACAGTTAAGAGGATTAAGGTTAACGGCTTAACTAATCTCAGATAAATGCGAGTTTTTATTTTTAATGTCAAAGGGACATATCCGCGGGTACCAAGAATGACAACTCGCGTATGATCTACGAGTTGCTATAAGAGAAACCTGCGTATACATCCATACGCGACATGCAACAACCGATACTCGCATATGATCCGCGAGTTACATATGTATAGAGTCGCGTATACAACTTGACATAGTTAAAAAGTCAAAGTAACCAGTTGGATGGATGAGGAATGTAGTTTATAATAATCCCATCTATAGTGTTTTGGGCAAACCTCAATCCATAGATGTCCTTTTGTGTGCCAACATGAGGGATGTCGGCACTCGAATGGAGAGGTGCCATTCAGGTGGATAACAGGGTATATCTATAGACCCTGACAAGATTGAAGCTATTAAGAATTGGCATACTCCAAAGAATGTGATAGAGGTAATATTTTTATGGGGCTTGCAGGATATTACAGGAGATTCATTGAAGGATTCTCCAAGGTTGCACATGCTATCACTTCTTTGCAAAGGAAGGGGATAAATTTTGAATGGACCTGGAAGGGTGAAGAAAGTTTCTAGCGGTTGAAGTATCTTCTCACAAGTGCACTGCTCTTAAAAGTTGGAGACCTAGTGAAATATTTTTTGGTGTGTACAGATGGATGTGGTCAAGGACTTAGAGGATTTCTTATGCAGGACAACCACATGATACGCTATGAGTCAAGAAAGTTGAAGGAGAATGAGAAGAACTATGACACTCATGATCTAGAGCTTGCAGCCATAGTACAAGATCTCAAGATGTGGAGACATTATTTGATGGGAAGAATATTTGAGCTAAGGACAGACCATTGTGGTCTCAAGTATTTGTTTGATCAACCTACTCTAAATGCTAGGCAAGCGAGATGGATGGATTTTTTATGTGAGTTTGATTTTGAAATCAAACACATAAAAGGAAAAGAGAATAAGGTAGCTACTGCACTCAGCAGGAAGGTGCAGGAAATGCATGTGGCATCTCTTAGTATTTGTCAGTCAAATTTGAGGCAGCAGATTGATAATCATATTGCTAAGGATTAATTATATGCATAGGTCAAGGACAAGTTGCAGCAACAAATCCTTGAAAAGAAGTATGAGGGATATAAATTGGGAGAATATGGACTTCTTACCTATAAGAACAGAGTCTATATTCCAAATATAGCATATTTGAGGAGAATGGTTATGGATGAGATGCATCACACTCCATATTCTGGTCACCCAGGATATCAGAAGACAATTGCTACAGCTAGAAAGCAGTACTTTTGGTCAGGAATGAAAAAGGATATGGCTGAATATATTTCAAGGTGCACGAAGTGTTAGCAAGTGAAGGTTTAACATTAACATCCAGTAGGTTTGTTGCATCCTTTGCCAATTCCAAAATGGAAATGGGAAGTTATTTCCATGGATTTTATTATAGGATTTCCAACGACTTGGAGACAACATGATTCCATCATGGTTGTGGTGGACAAGTTGACAAAGGCAACACATTTTATACCGGTTAAGTCTATGCATAAGACTGATGACATTGCAAAGATATTCATGAAGGGGATTTTCAAATTGCATGGATTGCCTAAGGCAATAGTCTCTGATAGAGATGTCAAGTTCACTTCCAATTTTTGGAAGGGGTTGTTTGCAGATTTGGGTACAAAGTTGAATTTCAGCACTTGCTACCACCCTCATACCGATGGATAGACCAAGAGAGTTAAGCAGGTGTTGGAATACATGCTTCGCATGTATGTGATGGAAAAACCAACCAAGTGGGAAGATTATTTACATCTGGTAGAGTTTGTTTATAAAAATGGACAACAAGCATCCTTGGGGATGAGTCCATATGAAGCTTTGTATGGAAGAAGGTGTAGGACACCAGTGACTTGGGATAATACAGTGAACAGGGTTGTGCTTGCTCTATAATTTATCAAGGAGATGGAGCGGGAATTTGTAAAGATCAGGCAGAATTTGAAGGTAGTCCAGGATAGATAGAAAAGCTATGCATATAAGCATAGGGTGAATAGAGAGTTCAGTGTTGTGGATCATGTATACCTCAAAGTGAAGGCAAAGAAGAGTTCCTTGAAACTTGGAAGTTGTGCCAAGTTGTCACCTAGATACTCTGGGCTGTTTGAAGTGCTTGAAAGAATAAGGCTAGTTTCATATAGACTTGCATTTCCTGCTAGCATTAGAGCTCATAATATTTTTCATGTTTCTTTTCTTAAGAAATATGTACATGATCCTAACCATGTAATAAATTGGGATGTGATTCATGTGGAACTAGAGGGAACGTTCCAAATCGAGCCTATGCGCATCCTCACTCGAAAGGTCACAATGGTCAGGAAATGAGCAGTAGGACAGGTGAAGGTGCAATGGGAGCACTACAGTCCTGAATAAGCTATGTGGGAGCTGGAGGATGCCATGTGACTAGCACATTTGTTTTTGTTTGAATCTGCGAATTGTTGAGGGCAGTACCAACAAGCATTTTTGTTCAATGTTGTATAGCACTGAGGGAAGTTATTTTGAAGGGGGATAGAAATGTAATACCCTAGTTTTGACCCTATTTGCATTTAAATAAAATGATGTAAATAATCATGGTGTGGAGCTAGGAAAAAGACCCACCATTGATTTAGTGTTTATGTTTCGGCAATTAAGATGTGGACGATGGTATTTTTTTTTATGCTAGCTGAACGTTAAAAAGATGGACATTATGTTAAAATTGAAATTTTTAATTAAAAGCCACAGCCGTCTATGTCAACGCAACTAAATGAGATGGGGGCATGATTTTTCCTAAGGATGAGGGAGTGGGGGATTGGAAGAGTGGGAAGAAATTTGAATTGGGTAGAGCCCCACTTTGAGAAAAACATTTTTTGAATTTCTTGGGAAAGGAAACACCAAAAACAACCACCTTTCCATCATGTTGAAGCGTTTCCCCTTCCCTAACAATTTGAATTGAGAAAAAAAAAATTTTAGAAACCCAATTGGGAATTCATGCAGCAGCCATCAAGCCAAAATGATTCTGAGTCTAAACCTTTCATGAATTTCTCCTGTCCGACGATCTGAATTTTTCACATTTTCGGTTTTCCTATGTGGATTATTCTCTCTCACGTTTTCTCCTGTCTGTTAGATGTTTTCCTGAGCATGATTTCCTTGAATCTGATTTTATGTCTTTGATTTGAAAGACTAGCAACATTTTTTGTTTGGTAATGGAAGTAATCAGTCTAGCACCAGCAATGTTCAGAAATTCATAAATTTCTGTGTGTGTATGTAATCCTTGGCGTCTGCTACGTTTTGACAACTTTTAGGACTGTGATCACTGTGTGTATCCATGTTTGGGATTTGATTTTACTGAAGGAATGGAAATAGATTCTAGACTTTATTGATAAACCTAGTGTGTGAAAGAACCTCGTAGACCAATCTAGAAGGATGGTTTTCTTCTTTGCATGCCTTGAATAGCACTGGAAGGGAAGGCATGGCCTGAGGGACTGTGTAGTAGAGAAGGGAATGATTCCTTGTGTTGGGTGTGTAATTGTTTAGAAATCAAGATAGATCCATTGTGGGTGTTCTTAGCTCTAGTTGAGCTCACTAGCTTAGTACTCTGTCTTTCCACCTCCTTGACGGCCTGATAAACCCAACTGGAAGGATTGCTTGGTTGGTAGCCTGATAAACCCATATGTTGGCTTGGTTGTGTTTCATGTGAATTTGGATAAGTGTAAATCACTTCCTATGTAAATATGATAAACCCAACTGTGTTGGCTTGATTGAATTTTAATTGTATCCTTGGCTATGGGTGAAGTCTACTAGTGTTCCTTATTCCTTGGGGAAGATCATGCCCAACTCGGGGGTGGCAGTGTTGTTGAGAGATTAACACTAGCCTATGGTTGAGTGGAACTTTGCAGCGACATAGCTGGTTGCAGGATGAGCTTCTTTCAAAGATAAGTATTCTTGTGTATTTAAGTCCTACGACTGTATTTGCTTATGAATTATTATGAAATTATCATGAACATGTTGAATGTATGAATGTTTTGAATGAATGATTTGCTTCTGTTGTATATATCATGTACATTCCATTATGCATCTATTTATACTTATGAATGTTTCATTTCAAAGCAATTTTTATATTATGTTCATGGGGCTTAGATTTCTCGGGTTGATATATGTCATTGTCTCCTCTTCACCAAGTAAGAGTTGGGGACGTGACAGGACGATATGAAAACTTCATTCTTGCGAAAATATCAAGAATATTGCAAACCAAAGGACTCTCAACATGGTATATTCAAGATACAACAACTTGAAGAGGACAACCTAGAGGATTATCTCAAAAGGTTCGTTTATACATTACACAAATCAAAATATAGTGACCTCTGAGAAGATGCAGTACATACACTTTTTCTTAAGGGCGTCTCTGAGGACTTGTTAGAAAGTATTAATCTCATGTCCGCCAATGATATTTCTCATTAAAATTTTGCACAAATCGGTGAGATGTGTAAAAATTATTCTAGGAGTAGGGGGGAAGTTGTGAAAAAATTTCAAGAGCCTTACAATAGAAATGTAAGAGGAAACATTGCTAGTTCAGGTGGAGTTACAAGAGTAGAGTTAGGAAACCTATAGGAGAATTTCAAAACTAACGTCTTAGGAGAAATGGGTTCTCAACTAGATTCTTTACAAGAAAAGAAAAGGCAAGATGAAGAATGAGCAACAATGAGTATTTTTTGTCCAAGATGTAGAACCAAACATCCCCAAAGGGAATGTCCATTAAACAACATCTCTGTATGTCACATATGTATAGAAGAACATCCAACAGATAAATGCCCATCCTTTCCTAGGTTGCAAGCCATATATAAGAGTGGGGATATAGCTAAAAAATCTAGGAGGGATCCTTGGAAACCTAGAGACCAACCAACATATCAAAACTTTCCACCTCAACCTCCACTCTATTATCCTCCATGTAAACCACCTTAGCAATGGAACAATTCAAGTTGGCAGAATTGGCCACCCCAGTACCGTCCCTCAATTTCCACAACAACAATATTGGTCACAAGGATGGAGAGGAAAACCATATCCTTAGTCACAACCTGTCCCTGCACCTAATCATCCTTATCCTTAGCATCAAAAAAATTTCCAGCAAATTTCACCTAGATTTGTATCTCCAGTTCCTTTTATCCCACAACAACCTCATCATTTTCAGAACACAAATCCTCCTCAACCAGCATTATTACCTGTGAAACCCATATCTAACCCTAATAATAAACCAACTCAAGCTCTTAACAGCATTGAGTTGCAAACTCTTCCATCATACTTTATTTCGACAGTACTTGTACATGAAATCCAATTACGATATGGAAGAGTTGTAAATGATAAACCCAAGTCATCAGTCATCATTCATGAAGCGAATGAAGAAGAAGAGGATTCGAATGAACCCATGAATGATGCTATTTTGGAGGATGTAAACATTCTGAAGGTTCCAGTACACACCCATCCTCCGCAAGAAACTATTCAAGAGCAAAGAGTTCCTCCATTTCTAGAAAGACTAGTGATAGAAAAACCTGTAGTTCATCCGGAGTATAACATTTTGAATGAATTGAAGAACATCTGTATCAAAATCCCTCTATTGCAAGCTATCAAAGACATACCAATCTACAGCAATGTAATAAAGGAGCTATGTATTAAATGCTCAATGAAGAAGCAAAAGGACCCTCTCACAATTCATGTTATAGGAGAGATGTCTGAATGTATGATAGATCAATTCCGGATTGCAAAATATACAAATCTAGGAGCCCCAGTAATGACTGTAATTATAAACAACACTGCCATAGAAAATACATTAATCAATTTAGGATCCTCCATCAACATGATGACCACTGTAGTTTTAGAAGTGTTATAGTTAGGACAATTTCTCCGACCTACCCCTTCCATCCTAGAACTAGCAGACCGTACTATGGTAAAACCTGCTGGAGTCTTGGATGACATTGTCGTATCAGTAGCCTCATGGGAATACCCTGTCGACTTTATGGTTGTAGAATCAAAGGATCCTTTTAGACGGAATCCTATTATCTTGGAAATGCCATGGTTAGCTACCGCAAATGATTTTATAGGATGTAGGGATGGAGAGATGACTATTTCCAATGGGTTGTCTACACAGAGACTTATTTATACCCCCCAGCACAACCAATAACTAAAAACTCATGGTGGTTAAATTGTTCTTTCTAGGATGAGTACTTTGATGAACTCTTCCATCCTAGTGATTTCTCCTAGGCACTTCAAGAGCAAACCACTGAGAATGTATTAAATCAGTTTGTTTCTTCAACAACTTGTACAGATTTTCCTTAGTCTTTTGCTCAATTTGATCAGATTTTTGGAGATGAGTTTCAAGACAATATGGCTCTCTCAATGTTTACAGAGACACCTTGTGTCTTCATGATTGAAGAGCATACAGGACCTTATACCATACCTTGTGAGGTTGGCCCTGAAATTTTTTTACATATAAACGCAGGGTTAAGTGAAAACCAACAAGCATAGTTGCTTAACGTTCTTAAGAAACAAGATGGAGAATTTGCATGGGAATACACCGATATGAAGGGTATACACCCTGAAACCTGTATTCACCATATTTATATGTATCCAAACATGTCAATTGTAAGGAAGCCACAAAGGAGGATGGATCTTGCTCTAAAGGATATAGTAAAAGAAGAATTACAAAAACTTCTCACTGCTGGTTTCATCTATCCTATCTCCGATAGTAAATGGGTATCTCCTTTAGTAGTAGTCCCAAATACAGTCACAGGAAAATGGCGCATTTGTGTTGATTTTAGGGAGATAAACAAAGCTACACTTAAAGATTACTTTCCTTTACCTTTTATTGATCAAGTGTTAGATACCCTGTCAGGTAAACAGTATTTTTCCTTTCTTGACGGATATAGTGGTTACAACTAGATTTTAATAGCACCAGAAGATCAAGACAAGACCATTTTTACATGACCTTAAGGAACATATGCTTATCGAGTTTTTCCATTTGGCCTGTGTAATGCACCTGCCACTTTACAACGAGCAGTCTTAGGAATCTTTTCTGATCTTATACATGACTGTGTGGAAGTGTACATGGATGATTCTACAGCCTATGGAAATACCTTTCAAGAATCCCTTGAAAACCTCAAGAAGGTCTTGATCCAATTTCAAGAAACGAATTCATCCCTCAGTCATGAAAAATGTAAAATGTTACTGACAGAAGGTATAGTTTTAGGACAACACGTTTCCTCCCAAGGAATTAAGGTAGATCCTGCGAATATCAAAGTAATTGTTGGCGTTCCCTCTCCAAAACCTCAAAAAGAGGTAAGAAGATTTTTTGGTCATGCAGGATATTACCGCCGCTTTATTGAAAATTTCACTAAAATAGCTGCACCAATGTTTAAATTACTTACAAAGGACGTAGAATTCCAGTGGAAAGAATCTTGTCAAAATGATTTTGAAATTCTAAAAGCTAAAGTATTGATGGCACCAATACTCAGGGGTTCTGATTAGTCCCTTTCTTTTCATATATCCACCGATGCCTCCGATACGACCATATGAGGAGTCCTCAGCCAAAAAGAGGGACAAGCACCTTATGCCATTTATTTATTAGCAAAAATTTGACTCCTACCGAACTTAATTACACTATTACTGAAAAGCAATTTTTGGCAGTATTTTATTCTATTAATAAATTTTTCCATTACCTTACAGGTTATGAATTTTTTGTGCATACTAATCACTCTTCCATTAGATTTCTAATGAATAAACTAATTATCAATGGTAGAGTGACCCGATGGATTCTCTTATTGTAAGAATTTAACATTACTGTCATTGACCGACCTAGTAAAGAAAATCTAGTAGCAGATTTCATTTCCCGTATTCAACATGAAGATGGTACTAAACCAATTGAAAACACTATTCTGATGAACACCTATTTGTTGTATTTGTTCATACCCCTTGGTTTGTAGATATTGCCAATTATTTATCAACTAGGAAAATACCAAACCATTTGTCCGTTCATGAGAAGCGTCGTATTATAGTTCAGAGTTCCAATTATTCTTGGGTTGATAATGATATCTTCCACACTGGTTTAGATCTTATTATTTGACGATGCGTGCGAGGGGATGAAATGAAAGACATCCTCCATGCATGCCATGATGGACCATGTGGAGGACATTTTTTTGATAAGAGGATGACATACAAATTCTTACATTATGGTTATTATTTTCCAATCATTTTTAAGGATGTGATAGTTTCCAAAGAATGGGTAGACCTACATCATCTGATCAAATGCCCCTACAAGTCCAACTCATGATTGAACCCTTTGAGAAATGGGCTCTTGATTTTGTAGGACCAATTTCTCCCATGTCTCGTAAAAAGAAATATATCCTAGTTTGCACGTGTCACCAAATGGGTAGGAGCTAAAGCTTTGTTTAAGGCCGCGAAGAAATTAGTTGTAGAATTTATATATGAAGAAATATTCACCCGGTTTGGTGTCCCTAGAGAAATTGCACACATCAAGGTACTCAATTTACTTCTAAATTAATGAAAGAACTTACTACGAAATATGGCATCCGACATTGCAAATATTCACCTTATCACCCTCAGGCTAATGGTCAGGTAGAATCGACTAATAAAGTATTAGAAGCCATTTTAACCAAAACCATTCACTTACATCATAAGGAATGGGCATATAGACTCCCAGAGGATTTATGGGCCTATAGGATAACATGGAGAAACACCACCGGACATACCCCCTATGAATTAGTGTATGGAAAACAAGTCCTTTTACCTATTGAATTTCAAGTTAAAACCTTTCATATGGCAACGCAATTAGGCATGAATTTGGATCAAGCACAGAGACAACGAATATTATAGATTAATGAGTTAGATGAGATCAAACAAGATGCACTCCAAAGAAGCATGCTAATAAAGAATCAACGAAAGACATGGCATGATAAATTTATTAAGCAAAAGCAATTTAATACTGGATATTGGGCACTACTATTCGACTCACGATTTAAAATTTTCAAAGGAAAGTTAACTACCCGTTGGATGGGTCCATACAAAGTAGTTACAACTTTTGACAATGGGTCAGTTAAAATTAAGACAATTGATGGCTCACAAATTTCCTTCGTAGTAAAGGGACACAGACTTAGACTTTATCACAAACCGAAATCTAAACAAGATTTTATACATAATGTTTTGCAGCAGAATGAAATGGAATTGGTTGAAGGGGGAGTTATCCCTCCTCTTCCTGATCCTTAAAAAGTATTTTGGGTTATCATCACTTGTATATATGTAAATATGTGCGTTCTTTGAATAAATAAGAGTCATTTCTAATAGCAAGGGACTCTTTTTATTTTTATTATATATGTCTTCATGAATAAATTGAATCATCTAACAAGTGGTTTTGTAGTTTGATTACAAGTATTCTATCTCTATAAGCAGCTCATGGAGTATTACTTGGAAAAGGGAAGTATGTTAAAACACTCATTAGGTATATTAACCTTTCTTGGGGTACTTTTGAAATTCGCAGCTTATAGTGAAAATTAAAAAATACAATCCTTTGTGTATCATTCTTAGCCAGCTCTTCTATGATTCATATGGTTTTTGGTATTTTGATTCAGACATGTATATTTCTGATTTGTTTTTTTGAACAATTGCTTGATAGACCTACTTTCATTATCATATTTTTCACATTCTCATCTTATACCTATGGATTAATAGTTCATATTATGCTTGTTATCAAAACTTGTCTGTCATGTATTTTGGTGATAATTCGAGAGTAAGTGGAATTTTTGTCGGTGGGGAACATTACTTTTCTTTTATGAAGAAGAAGGACTGTAAGGTTATAGAACATCTTTAAGTTATTCTCTTTTGACATGATCTATGGTTAAGGCCATTATGAAATTAATTATAAGTTTATTTTACAAAATTAAATTATGTGTTTAGTAGGACTTAACACGCTCTAGTACCAATCGGCTTCCATATATTTAATATCATTATACAAGGCAAACCCGTCGGGGTACTGAACAGGCCTACTAGCAGTGGGTCAATGCTAAATAAAAACTTAAAACATGGAAGCTTGATAAATGCAAGTAAACCCATCGGGGTACTAAACAGGCTCACTGGTAGCAGTACTATGCTTGCATGGTACCAAGGTAAACCCATGCAGGGTACTGAACAGGCCTGCTGGTAGCAAGAAAATACTGAGTAAAAGAGATCTAGTTAATGCACTAAAATGCACATAGTTCGTAAAACAATGATAATATAAAGAATTTTTTTAGAATTTATGAATAAACATGTCATGGCCTATTGTTTAACAGGTTGTTCGAGAATGAATGTAAGTTGGGATTTTCCCTAGCCATCTAATTCAACAAATACGTAGGATGTCATTATCCTAGAAATGGGACCCATAGCTATAAATCTCACATACTCCGAGATAAACTTAAATATTTTGCGATGACATGATATCTTTAAAATAAGGCATATATGACTAGCTTTTCCTATGGCATTCTTTTGGTTAAATTATTATCATTCAAGCGGTCTTTTTAAGCACTGTTATATTTTTCATGACTATACATATCTGAATCATTTCCATTGACTGATTAGTTTTTCTTTTTCTTACAAACTAATAAACAACATGATAGAACTCTTTAATTTTTATTTTTTGGAACAATCCATTCTCCTCTCTTCTATGGCTTGAGGACATGCCATATCTTTGGTTTGGGGGAAAGGATTGGGAAAAATTAGACTCTTTTTATTTTTCATTATTTTTGACAAATCTATTTATCTCTGACAAATGATAAGTGTTTTCAGGATAATATAAGCAGTGGAACTTGATTATAGCATGAAGCATATTTTTATAGCAAAATCAATGTGGAGAACTAAATGAAGAATCGAATGAAGGTCGAAATGAAATACCAAATGACGATCTGAATAAAACATTGTAATAGCATAGCACTTATAATTAAAATTTGCTAACCAAATTTTGCTTTTTTGGAAAATAATTTTTTACCTCCATGTGGATGCTTAGAAATTTTTCTTATCATTTCATTATTGACAACCTTATCCTCTTACCCAATCATGCATGTAAACTATCAAAAGACCAATTTTCTTATTGATCACTCTTATCGTAAATGCGATTTATGCCTTCATGTCATATGTTCAACCTATCCAAAGTTTTACTTTGGACATGGTTGAATTAATTTTAAACCTTATGAACTTACTCATTTATGTATATGCCCGTTGCTGTCTAACGTCTCAAAATTCGCTATGATAGTGTCATCTGTAATGTTTCTTTTTGCTCAGTGGGACCTGGCATTTCTCCGGTTTGGGGGAATGTTGATCCTAGATTTGTTATCATTTTTGGCAGTTAAATTACTCATTTAAACATATGTTTTATTATATTTTTTCATATTTTATGTCACGCAATTCACTATTCAGCCCAGGTATGTATGAATTTAAGGTTTATACAAAATCCATTTATTATTATCATTTTATGATTTTATTGATTAAAATTGACATTATTTTGGTGCATTTTATATATTAATTGATTTGTATATTTGTTTGCAGGTTATATAATATTTTTGGATGAATTAACAACAAGCCTGCATTCAGCTTGCCATGCGCATAGCACGTCCATGTCATCATCTAGCTCAGTGCACAAAACTCGTTGGCAGGTTTCTAGGCACTTAAATATTGTTACTACAGACCATAGTTCTTAAGCACACCAATAAACAGACATCGCATTCATCCTAGATCTGCGCTTGTATATCCAACTCACGGTACAACTCGTTGTTCATATTTCTGTCCAAATCACTAACTAGACTACGCACTGTTGATAATTGATTCTAGGCATTAAAACGTTGAAACAGTTCTACAAACGACCTATTGTCCACGCGTCTAGGTAATGAAGCCCGCTTCTAGATGATCCACCAGCCTGCAACCTTCTTCGTTGACACCTCACCAATAGTCCATGCATTGGGTTGATGTATTTAACCTATGTTCTAAAAGACTCATCGTGCACTCTCCTCTGCTCGCCACCAGTCCACCTGCTGTGCTAAGGGAGGAGCTATGCACCACATCTGAGAACCGTTTGCAATGGAGAGGGAGCATGTGCATTACACCATCCAATGAAGAGAGCTGACATGCATTGAAGAAGGAAGATCCTGTGCATTTGAATTTTATCAGTTAGACACCTCTATGGTAGACTAAATTTAGAGAGCAGTCGACCACTAAAGGGTCGACTTGCTCATCCCTGTAAATGTTGTATATAAACACCTCCTTGTGCAGAGTTAGGGAGTTGGTAATTTTATTTGTTAGACAATCATTTTTGGAGAAGAATTTTGTATTTCTATTCCATTGTTTGAATAAAGAGTTGTATGCTTTATTGTTGATGATTGCATTTTAGTAAGCGTTAGCCAGGAATCACCATTGATGCTGAGAGGGCCCCTCCTCAACCAGATGTTTCTTTTCTTGTTTATTTCTTTCATCTATTTTGTTGTATCTAGTTTAATTTACAGTTTGTTTTATCAGTTTATTTTGCTGTAATGCATTTTATTTCTAAAGATTAAATAGTTAACTGCGTGCATAGTTTGTTTTGATTTACTTTCAGTCATTTTATTTCCAGATTACTGTTCAGTTTATTTACAAGTAGATAGAATAGATTTCTTTTATCAAGTTAAATGGGTTCAATTTTGTTTATTTCCTTTCTGTTATGAGTTATGCAATTTAAATTCTAGTTTATTTCTTAATGATTTATTTATTTTCATGAATTTGTTTAAGTTTATTTCACTGTTAAATTTGCTTAATAAGTAGGTTTACTTATTGCCTTTATGCATTAGATTTACATGTGCAGGAATTTAGCTGAACATTAGCTCATTTAGGTTAATTTCTGTCATTTTAACTATGCAGACTATCATTCGGACAACCAGTTTAAACTGTCATTCAGTCGCCCCTTTCAGACCTACAGTTTAGTCTGTCGTTCAGCCCATAGTTTGACTTTTAGTGTTTTTAATGTGTTTTGAGATTGTTTTTAGTTTTGTTTCTTTAATGCTTGAAGTATGCTTTGACTGAGATAGTTAGATGATAGTTCTATTTAACATTAAAGTTAAATTGGATTGTTTTAGGTTATTTATTAACCATACTTCTTTTCACCTTGAATATGGGTTACTATTTTATGTTTTGTTTCTTGAGTTTGTTTGTGATTTCTCTTTACTGATGTATTGTTTTGTGTTTATGCCTTTGGATTGATTTATCTGTTTGCATGTAAAATTCAGTATTATATGTGTTATCCTTAGTATGTTTTTAGGTTATTCCTTTTTGATTGTGTGATTACTGAAAGAGACTTGTAGGACAGAATTCAAAGATATTCCTATTAATTTTTCTACTTGTTTCTTTTTATTTAATTTTCTCTATTAAGTTTTCTACTTGTTTCTTTTTATTTAATTTTCTCTATTAAGTTTTCTACTTGTTTATTTTTATTTAATTTTCTTTATTAAGTTTTCTACTTGTTTCTTTTTATTTAATTTTCTTTATTAAATGTTATACTTGTTTCTTTTTATTTAATTTATTTTATTAATTTTTCTACTTGTTTATTAGTTAGGTCTTCCTTGCATCTTAGTTTCCCATTCAAAAAGTTAGTTTTTGATAGTATCATTTTCAGTTTAAAGTTATTTGCTTATAAAATAAATTGACATTTATTTAGTTTAATATTTTGTTTCGGTTTAATTACCTTAATAATTGAATTCTTAGGAGTTTGAATTGGTTTTTCATTTTGAAAGATATTTCGATCATTTGTTTGTTAGAATAATTCCACGACACCACAAGAACCCCTCTACCTTCGCATATATTTTGTGTCAACTCTAATCCTACCAACCTCGGTCGATAATTAAATATTAGGTGAATTAATCTAGACATTATAACACCCAAACAAAAATGTATGATTCCCTTTCCATAATATATGAAGGAAATAACATCAATGGGAAGATGAATTTGAGATCTCAATTGAAGAGTACCAAAATGAGTAAAGGAGAATCCATTCAAGACTACTTCACAAGGGTCTCCCAATTGAAGGAGAAACTAGAAGAAATTGGAGACTCCCTTGATGAAGATTAAATAGTTATGATTGCTCTCAATGGTCTCACGAGACCTTGGGTCTCATTCATACATACTATGTGTGCCATAAAAGAAAGTATGAAGTTTGAAATTGTATGGGAAGATTGCATCCAAGAGGAATCTAGAGTAGCTAACATAGAATATATACTCAAAGAAAACGATAAATCCCTAGCCACCCATACTAGAATATCAATAAGACAATCAAACTTCAATAAGGAAATTCAAAAGGAGTATCAACCTCCCAAGATGTTTCAAAAGAAAAGAGAAAATAGTCAGAAGAAAGACTAGTCCCAATATCAATGTTATAACTGTCACAAGATAGGAAACCTTCCAAAGAGTGTACATTGAAGACAAAGAACAACAAAATACATCATGCACATATAGATAAAGATGAGTATGAAGAAGAATAATAATAAATGCCTCAAAGGAAACAAGCAAAAGAAAAATATGTACTATTCTATGCACTCTTTGGGTCTGTAATACCTGGAGAAGATACATGGCTTATTGATAGTGGTGCTTCAAAGCACATGACAAGACAAAAGAAAACTCTATTAAGACTTGAAGAGAAGAAATCTCCTTAGAAAGTATCATTAAAAGATGACTATCAATATCCCATCAAAGGTATTGGTGAAGCAAGCTACAAACTTGACTCTGGAAATCCCATGAAGATGAAGGAAGTACTATATGTACTAGGTTTAAAAAGCACTTACTTTCCATATCAGTATTAGATGAGAAAGGATATAGAGTTTCTTTTATAGATGTAAAAGTACTCATTTGGACCAAAGGAAAATCAATTGAAGATGCAATTTTCATCGGTGAAGAAGATGGAGCATTATATAAACTCAAGGGACATTCAGAAACAACCTTTATCCATGAGATCACTAGCTCAAGTGAACTACAGCATAGAAGGATTGCTCACATCAACTACAAGGAATTACCCTATGTGACAAAAGTAGTAACTAGTTTACCATATTTGAAGATCGATCATGAAAGCACTTGCAAAGGATGTGTAAGAGGAAAGAATATCAAGAATCCATTTTCAAAGAGTGAAACAAATACTAAAGGTACATTAGAATTAATTCATTCTGATGTATGTGGTCCAATTCCATCCACATCTTTAAGTGGATATGAATATTATTTTACATTTATTCATGACTATTCAAGAAATACATGTATATACTTCGTGAAAACAAAGAATGAAGTATTTAGAAAATTCAAGGAATTTAAAGCCTTGATGGAGAACCATTCATAAAGAAGAATCAAGACACTTGGAATAGATAATGGTGGAGAATGTACTTCAAAATAATTTGAAGCCTTTTGTAAAGAAGCTGGAATCAAGAGGGAACTAACCACTCCCTACAATCCCCAACATATCGGTGTTGTAGAAATAAATAATAGGACCATTACGGAAGCAATGAAGAAAATGATACATGATCAAGATCTTCCTATGCATCTATGGGTTGAAACAACAAGAACAATAGTTTATGTTCAGAATATACTATCCCTTAGTGCCCTTGGATTCAAGACTCCAGAAGAAATGTACACATGAAAGAATACTGAAGTGACCCATATCAAGATATTTGGCTTCCCAATATATGTTCACATTCCAAAAGAAAAGAGAACCAAGTTGGACCCTTCCAGAAAGAAGAGAATATTTGTTGGATACTGTGAAGTATCCAAATCCTTCACTATATACATTTCAGTATTCCATCACATATATATTAGTAGGGATGTAAAATTTATGAATAAATGGCTCTTAAGAAATCCATAAAGTGTCAGCATTCAGAAGTACATGAAGAGGACGTACCTCCCAGAAAAGTAGAAGTTGCAACCTCTCCTGAAATACAAGCATAAGAATATCATGATATGCTAGAACCTCAGGAACCCCTTACTATGTACATATAATGAAAGAGAAAACCTACTTGAGTAAGAGAAATCATAAAAGAAGCAGAAAATTATGGAGCTCCAGAAGGCTCCATAAGAACAAGAAAGAGATGAAATCTATTTTCCAATTATGTAGCCTTAATGTGTGATATTGTAGATCAAGAACCTACCAATTATGAGGAATCTGCACAGAATAAATAATGGGTAGAAGAAATGACGAAAGAATACTAGTCAATAATGAAGAATGATGTTTGGGATATAGTACCCAAACTAGAAAGCAAGAGTGTGGTATCTTCCAAGTGGATCTACAAGATAAAATGTGCAGCTGATGGAAGTATTGAAAAATACATGGAAAGATTTGTGGCCAGGGGATTCTATCAGAAATAGGGAATTGATTATGAAGAGACATTTGTGCCAGTAGAAAGATACAGTTCCATCAAAACCATCATGGCACTTGCATCCAAGATGAAATAGAATCTAAACCAGATGGATGTAAATACAACCTTCCTGAATGGTGTTATTGAGGAATAAGTATACATCGAATAGCCACAAGGATTTGAAGTCGAAGACAGAGGGACCCACGTATGTAATTTGAAGAAGGCCCTGTATGGACTGAAGGAAAATCTTAGATATTGGTATGGAAGAATTGCTATTTTCTTGATAAGCTTGGGATTTACCAAGAGTAAATACAACCATAACCTTTACCTTAAGGTTATGGATGATGAACCTGCCATACTATTACTATATTTGTATTACTTATTCCTGAAATGAAATGAGAAACATATTACAGATTACAAGAAGAAGCTTGTTGAATAATTTGAGATGAAATATCTTGGATTGATGTACTATTTTCTTGGCCTAGAAGTGTGGCAGAGCCCACAAGGAATATTTTTGAACCAGGTAAAGTATTCAGTGGAAATATTTAAAATATTTTATATGTTGGATTGTAAATTCATGGCCACACCCATGGATACCAACCTAAAGTTGTTATCTGGTGAATCATCAGAGTTAGTCACATGTGACTTAGTACAAATGGATTACTAGGTCATTGATGTATCTAAAGAATACCGGACCAAATATATTCTTTGTTGTGAACACCCTGAGTTGGTATCTAGTTAAACCTAGATGTGTTCACCTGATAGGTCCAAATCATGTGATGAGGTACCTGAAAGGTATGATACACTTTGGACTATACTATGATAGATATCATTACTACAGATTGTATGGATATAGAGATTTAGATTGGGAAGGGAGTACTGTAGACAGAAAGAGAACCTCAGGTGGATGTTATTGTCTAGGATCCATGATGATCTCATGGTTTAGCAAGGAACAACCTAGTGTTTCTATTAGCACAATTGAAGCAGAGTACATAGCAGCTTGTTCTGCTAGTTGTGAAGCTATATGTCTTCAGAATTTGATGTCATGCCTATTTGATTTGGAGTTGGACACTATAGTGATTATATGTGACAAATAGAGTTGTATAAAGATGGTAGAGAATATTGTGTTCCTTGATAAATCAAAGCACATAGAAATCCAATATTTTTACATAAGGGATATGGTACAAAAGGGATCTATAAAAATCTAGTATGTGAGTATCAATGAACAAGTTTTTGATGTGTTGAAAAAATTGTTGGATAAATTTACCACCTTACACACTCATTTTGGTCAATTTGGTCTAGTTAAACCACTATACTAAGTATTATTGACTTAATTGACATCAGAGGAGCACTAGATGACATCAGCTAGATCACAACCACGCCTAACTTCAGTCAAGGAGGCTAACTTAGCCTTCTCCTATATTTGGGGAGGCTAACTGGAGCACTCCAGGGGTGATCTGAGTGTCACTAATGCCCCATATTGCTAACTGATGGTTACAATTAGTTAAATAGAGCAGTGAAGATGCTTTCCTTCATTAAATTGATTATTTATTGATTATTTAATGAACTAGAGTCAACAGGAGTACCTCCAACCACTTCTGATGGTCAGTTACACTTCAGTTAACCTCATCAGGGTTCATTAGAGTCATTGATGCACTACCACTTGTTGGTTGGCTTGCAGTGACATGTGTCTATGCTACTTTCAGTTAGACTCAGTCATTTATTGCACTTCGACTTCAGTTAGGGCTCAGTTGAGTCAATTAGGGTTTTGATCGATGATTAACTTGAGTGTTGACTGTGGCTTACATTCAGTTAAGCTAGACTCACTCATTCAATTCGAATGACCTCCTTGGGAATTCGAATTGATTTGTCATTTATGCTTGCAGCATGATCATTGTATTGTATTACTCATTCTTTGTGTGAATATATAGAGTGACTACTCATTTTGTAGCACTATTACACCATTTTAATGTATTATTGTTATTAATCATTGATGAGACTGTGTTCTAGTCCCTAGATTACTATGACAGATTAATATGGTATCATAGCTCACATCAGGACGAAGCTCAAATCTCTCAAAAAAAATGTTTTTGATAGATCTTGCATTAAAATTGAGCAATAACTCAAAAGTCCAGTACTGCACCAGAAGCCAAGGCTTACCACTTAATACCCCAAGTAAAGAACTTGTTGATAAAGCTTGCTTGATTGAGTATGTTGGGTGTGATGAAATCCTAAAATGTGCAGGCTTCCCGACCTTACATTGCCCTTTTTGTTGTGATTTTCAGGTTTTTGACAGGTGAAATCATTCGCTCCAGCAGATTCACATGGCTTCTTCCGTAGATCTTTTGACTCCGTTCAATTTCCACTCATGGAAAGGAGATATGGAGATCCAACTACATGCTAGAGGACTCTATAGGGTCACTATGGACACTGAAGAAGATCCTACTTCTGTGACAGACAAAGTTAGATTCTTGAACAAGAAGGATGAAGCATTCGGATTCTTGTGACTCTCTGTTTCCCAGGATCTTCTTTTCCATCTTTCGGGATTAAAGAATCCAAAGGAAATTTGGGACAAATTGGAAACCCTGTATGGAAATCAGGATGATTTGAGAGTTTACCAGCTCAAAAATGAATTGATGTCTCTCTATCCTTCCAATTTTGAGACCTTGAATGAATTTTTCACAAAGTTCAAGCACATTGTCTTACTGTTGAAGCAATGCAAAGTGGAGAAGGAGGATGATCAGTCATCCTCACCATACTCTCCAAACTTGGAGCTGATTATTCAGTTTTTGTCTCTACAATCTATGCGGGGAAGCTCACAACCCCTGGATGGAAGATGCCTACACTCAATGCCTTCATTGAGTCCCTAACAAGTGAACATGATAAGCTTGTCCAGATGGGGATCATCAAATCCTCCCGTGATCAAGCCCTCCATGTCTCAGGGCCCAAAGATTTGAAGGGTAAAGGAAAGTAGCAAAATAACCCAAAAACTAAATTTGAAGCTCCTAATCCTAAACTTGAAAACCAGCAGCATGATGAGTCTTCCGGCTCAAAGAAGAACAAAGTAAAAGGGCATCATGGAAAGGAAAAAGTCAAGTGTTCATACTACGGGAAGGGCTTCCACCCTGAACATGCCTGCACGAAGAAGAATATTAATGAAGCTACCTCTCTCCTTGAGAGAAATGACATCAATATTTTGGAAATATTTCGGAGGAGAGATCAGCAAGATCGGGAACCATAGCATGAAAGAGGTCATGCCCTCATGGAAAACACTTCGAAGTGCAAAGCACTCTTGATTGATTCTGGAGCTTCGAACCACATGATGGCTGAAAGAGACTCCTTTTTATCCTTGGAGACCGGAAAATCCATCCCCATCCACATGGGAGAAGACTCCACCATCATTTCATAAGGACAAGGTACGATTGATCTTGAGAATGGCTATTTTTCAAATGTTTGGTATGTACCGTCTCTGGCATCAAATCTCCTTAGTGGCAATCAGATGATACATACAAGAGTGCCTAAGAGAGTATATTTCATCCCAAATGATGTTGAGATAATGGAACTTGCATCTGGGAAACTTGTTGCTAAAGGCCTTGCAAACCATCATGCAAAAGCCTATGAGTTTTCCCACTTTGTGGCAGATGCAAAGCCCACCACTCTGCTAACTCATGGAAATGAAGTTAGTAGGCTATGGCATGAGAGGTTTGGCCATCTCAATTTCAAATATTTGTAGAAATTACAGAAAAAATCCATGGTTGAAGGCCTCCCAGTCATCAAGGAAACCACTGGAATTTGCAAGGGTTGTGTGGTTGGAAAACACCCTAAGCACAAGTTCAATCGGGGGAAGGAAAACCGAGCTACATGCATATTGGGGCTGATACATTATTATATCAGCGGTCTGATGCCTATCACATCCATGAATGGATCAAGGTATCTTCTAACTTTTATTGATGATTTTTAAAGGTACACATGGGTCTTCTTTCTCAAAAAGAAGTCTAAAGTATGTGAAAAATTCTCTGAACTAAAGGCCTTGATCGAGAATGCCTCTGGGATTAAGATTAAGATATTGAGATCTGATAATGGTGGGGAGTATGTTAGTAATGAGTTTCTGCACATATGTTCCCAAAGTGGTATTCAGGTCCAACATTCAATTCCCTACACTCCTCAGCAGAACGGTGTAGCGGAAAGGAAGAATCGGTCTCTCAAGGAGATGACCATCTGTATGTTGGAATCAAAGAAGTTGGCTGCAAATTTGTGGGATAAAGCCATGCATGCTACAACATACATTTAGAACAGAGTGCCACACTCATCTGTGAAAGGAAATACCCATTTCGAAGCATACTTCAGACATAAGCTGGATGTGTCGAACCTACGGGTGTTTGGATCCACTGCATGGGCCCGAATTCTACTTGATAAAAGAAGGGATTTGCAACCGCAAAGCATAGAATTTATGTTTATTGGGTATCCTAATGAATCAAAAGGTTTCAATATGCTGGATATCAAAACAAATCAGATCATCATCGAAAGGAGTGTCAAGTTCGATGAGCCTCTTCAGGAGGTGGAACCAGTGAAGGAGAAAACTTGTTGAATTTCCTTCCTATTCTACTGAATATTTGGATGATGAAATTGGGGGTGATGACCCTGATTTGGATCCTCTAATTTCTGATATAATTGTATAGAAAACATTAGATGTTGAATCAGAACCTGAATTACAAAATCATCTTCCCACATGGACCCGACAGACACTCTCCTCCGCAGGAGATAACATTAGAAATCCAGATGATCCAAGGAGAACCCGGTCTGATTTCTAAAGAGAAGGTATTGAGCTCTCTTGTCCTGATAATTTGCTGTCTAGAACTTGTTATTTGATGATTATTTCAGACCCAAAATCCTACTACCATGCTTGGAAGGATCCAAGATGGAAAGTTGCCATGGATGAAGAGATGAATTCTCTTAAGAAAAACACTACTTGGGAGCTAGTTTCTCTTCCTCCGAGAAGGAAATTGGTTCAATGCAAGTGGGTGTTTTGGACCAAGGTTGATTCTTATGGAAGAAACTAAAAATATAAGGCAAGAATGGTGACAAAAGGTTTCTCTCAGGTCCAAGGTGTGGACTACCATGATACTTTTGCACCGGTTGGAAAAATGATCCGCCTTGTTTTGGCAATTTCAGCATCTAAGCACTGGGAAGTGCAACATATGGATGTTAAGTCAGCCTTTATACATGGAGATATTCATGAGGAGATATAAATGAAGAATCCTAAGGGATACATCTCTCATCCATATTTGGTTTGCAAACTAAAGAAATCACTATACGGGTTAAAACATGCCCCAAGAGAGTGGTATTCCAAGATGGATTCCTTCCTTCTCTCGCAAAAATTCCAAAGGTGTAGATCAAATCCAAATGTGTATATATTGTAGTTTGATGGTAATTTGATTATTATTGTTTTATATTTTTATGACTTACTGATCACAGGTAGCACATTTTCTTCCATTTCAGCCATCAAAACTGCTCTCCACAGTGCATTTGAAATGAGTGATTTGGGGCTCTTAAAATGATTTCTGGGGCTCAAAATTGAACAAAATTCTGATGGGATAATGGTCACTGATTAAAAATACATATCATACCTGTTAGGAAAGTTTAACATGGCTGAATTTAGGCCTATACCATTCCCTTTCCTTTCAGGGATCAGCCTTGAAGAAAGAAAAATCACACCTCCCATGGACTGCACTATTTATCGATAGCTGATTGGTAGCTTGTTGTACTTGACACATTCTTGGCCTGATATTTGTTATGCCATGAATGCTATATCAAGATACATGCAGCAGTCTCATGATATTCATTGGAAGGCAGCCAAGAGGATCCTCCAGTATATTTAGGGAACCAGAACCTACGACATTCACTATGCTACAGACTCCGAGCTAGAGCTAGTTGGATACACAGATTCTGATTGGGCGGGTGATTCTATTAATCATAAATATACTTCTGGATATATATTCATGTTTGGTGGTGTCCCCATTTTCTGTTCTAGAAAAAATTAGGCCGCCATATCATTATCTTCAGTAGAGGCCGAGTATCGAGGAGCGGTGAATGCTTGCATCCAAACAGTTTGGTTGCAAGGCATTCTTTCAGAGTTTGATCTTGGTAGTACTTTGTCCACTGTCATATTTTGTCATAATCAAAGTGCTATAAAGATATCCACAAATCGAGTTACCAGGTAGAGGACCAAGCATGTAGAGATACACATGCACTATATCAGAGAGCTAGTGCATGACAGGACCATCATTCTACAATATTGCCCGACTGATGAGCAGATTGCAGATATCTTCACCAAGAAATTTTTAGAAAATAATTTCACTTACCTCCATTCACTATTGGGGGTGAGTCCATCAGGGTGATCAGACTACTTTCAGTGTTCGGCTTGAGGGGGGGGTTTCCCACTGGGTTTTCCCTCTTTTCCTCACTTAGTTTGTCTTTTAGCATTGTTTTTTAGTATTGTACAAGGTGACCTATGGCATTAGTTGTTGGGGCCCTAGAATTTTTATGCATTATATGATTTCTACTCCTCCTGAGTATAGCTTAAGGGGAGGTGTTGGAGACATTTACCACCTTACACACTCATTTTGGTTAATTTGGCCTAGTTAAACCACTATCCTAAGTATTATTGACTTAATTGACATCAAAGGAGCACTAGATGACATTATCTAGATCATTCCCACATTTAAATTCAGTCAAGGAGGCTAACTTATCCTTCTCCTACATTCAGGGAGGCTAACTGGAGCACTCTGGGGGTGATCTGAGTGTCAATAATGCCCCATATTTCTAACTGATGGTTACAATCAGTTCAAAAGAGCAATGAAGGCTCCTTCCTTCATTAAATTGATTATTTATTGATTATTTAATGAATTGGAGTCAACAGGGGCGCCTCCAACCACTTTTGATGGTTAGTTACACTTCAGTTAACCTCATCGGGGTTCATTGGAGTCATTGATGCACTACCACTTGTTGGCTGGCTTGTAGTGACATGTGTCTGAGCTAATTTCAGTTAAACTCAGTCATTTATTGCACTCTAACTTTAGTTAGGGCTCAGTTGAGTCAATTAGGGTTTTGATCAATGTTTAACTTGAGTATTGACTGTGGCTTACATTCAGTTAAGCTAGACTCACTCATTCAATTCAAATGACATCCTTGGGAATTAGAATTGCCTTGTCATTCATGCTTGCAGTATGATCATTGTATTTTATTACTCATTCTTTGTGTGAATATACAGAGTAGCTACTCATTTTGTAGCACTATTACACCATTTTCATGTCTTATTGTTATTAATCTTTGATGAGACTGTGTTCTAGTCCCTAGATTACTGTGACAGATTAATACAAACCTCTGTCTTGAGTAAAGTTTGAATACTACTATGACAAGCTTGGTGTAATATGAAAGGACCTCCCTGGGAAGGGGGAGTGATGATGAGACTATCATTGCGAATAATATGGTAGTGATGCACAAATATAGTCTATTCCAAGTGTGCCCATAGATGTTGATGAGGTTCGACATTTACTTATGGATGATAGTATCCTCTCTTGAGGATGGTCTTGTGGACAAGAAAAAGATATTAATGAGAGTGGTCCTATCCCTTACCAGCTGAGGATGGTCCTGTAGACGATAATCTCTTCAGGAGAGTGATCCTACATTCACTTGTAGGATGGTGCCATATACAAGAACACTCTCTTGAGAGTGGTCCTAACACTAACAGGATAAGAATGGTCTATGATGATATATGCATTCATTTGCAGATGATGTGGTCATGTATTTATCTGCAGATGAGATCTGCATCCATTTGCAGACGATGTGGTCCTACATTCATTTACAGACGATATTTTCATTCATTTGCATATGGTGTGGTCTTGCATTCATTTGCGGTATAGATATGCATTCATTCATAGAAGATGTCATATTGCATTCATTTGCGGGCAATATCTGCATTCATTTGTAGCTAATATGGTCCTGCATTTATTTGCGGGTGATCCAGTTGGTCGATGATGTGGAACCTCCTCGTTAAGGGGGATTAGGCTGATGAGGATTGCATCATCCTTGGAATTACGTCCAAACGTGATAGGGATTGATGATCCCGTAAATATATCATGTGTACTACAGGTAATGTTTCTACAAAGCATCGAGTAATTGAGTGTTGCAAGAAGATGAAGATCAAAGTGTTGTTGCAAAGGATCGAGTGATCGAGTGCTGCAAGAATATGAAGATCAAAGTGTTACTACATAGTATCAAGTGATCGAGTGCTGCAAGAATATGAAGATCGAAGTGTTGCTACAAAATATAAAGTGATCAAGTGTTGCAGAAGATGAATACTCAGTGTTGTAGAAGATGATGTTCCAGTGTTGAAGATATTGAAAATGTTCCAGTAACTGTTCTAGTTACTACTAATTATTGAAATCTTCTTATGACGTATAGATGTATTGACTTGATTTTGTTGAATATTCTCTCTCTCCTTGATATTATAGTTAATGATGTTGTTGTCAGTAGAATACATTTAGAATTTCAAATAATATTCTAAATGTATTTTATTGATGTGACCCAAGGGAGATGTCTTATTCCTCCGTCGGGATTTTACTATTGTATTTGGTCATCATAGAGTTATGAGGTATAAAATCCATTTTAATTTGGGTCAATAGTACCCTATTGAATATAATATAATATTGTTTTGTGTCTTCCTAGGTGAATTTGTACCAAACATTTTGTTGGGGCCGACTTGTTAGGGTAAAAGTAAAGTGACAGAAAGAGTATAAATAGAGGAGTTGTGTTCCTCATTTGAACACACACACTCACTTATGTATAGCACATAGGAGAGAGAGAGAGACATATCCACAAGGAGAAGGAGCACATGTTTTGGGGTTTTATCTTATACATCTATATAGAGAAAGTTTTGCTGGGTTTTTCTTCCCCTTGAGGTTTTCCCAAGATAAATCTGTGTCTATATTGTGATTGTGTTTCTTTCAGTGATTCTGCATATGCTATTGATGTGAAATTGGATTAAACACTAATGATATCTAGATAATCATATTAAATCTTAACAAATACAACAAAAGTTTCATACCTTAACATAAAGTCATGATATTAACCATAATATCATAGTACAATCATCTCTCCCGAATAGGACTTGATCAAGGTCCTAGCTTGATACAATAGAAGCTCTTTAACTTAACACAATAAGTTAGTGAAATTAATACAACATAATTTCTAGACTTGACATAACAAATCTCATGGAGAGGATATAATCTAAATACAACATAAGTTCTGGACTTGACACAACATGTCTCATGGAGGATGACTCCCAAATTTGTACATCTAACTCTCCCTCTCAATGAGGGAGACATTCTCTTCCATACTAGGAATTTACTGCCACACCAATCTTATCTCGGAAGTTTTAGAACTTTATCACAGATAGAGGCTTGTCACAAATTTTCAATATTCTCATTAGTAGCTATGTATTGGAATTCATTTAACATGACCATGACTTCATTGAAGTAAAACTTCATCTCAAATGTGTTTTATCATAACACACATATAGGGTTTTCCAGAAATCTTGACACTCAGTAATTTTAGGCTCAAGTCTTTCACCCTACTAGGTGGATTCCCAAGCTACACTACTCCTCAGTATGTATTACTATCCGTAAAACACATTTTTCTTTTGAATTACTCTCAGATGTACATCTTGCTTATGTAGTACTAATAACAAATTACAACGCTTATCTTAGACTAAAATAATAGTTGGGTAGCACACTCAAATAATAGGTCTTCCATGTAATAAAGATATTATTCTAATGTACCTCAAAAGTTACTCAAGCATATTCTTAATAGTAAGCATAAAATACAACATGTCTGCTCAAAGACCAACCAACTACTTACACATAGTAGTATCATCTGGATCCAATCCACAATAAAGTTTCTCTAATTTAGAAACCATCAATTTTAAATCCATCACATATAACATTATACAACAAATGTGTAATAACATGCATAAATAAAGTCTCATATTTTCTTTCACTCTTCAACATTTGTTGACTTCTTAAATCTTCTGGTATCTAGAGAAGTTCTATGTGATGTTCTTTAAGTGTTGATCACTTTCTCGGTGATCCTTCTCTTTATACTATAGCACCCCAACTACCTCTCTAAGAGATTTAACTGTTCTCTGACAGTCCAGACTACAAATATTCTTGAGTAGCAATATTCTCTGAGACTTTTACCATGGCTCTACTCATGTGGATCCTCTCCACAAGGTATAACAATGCCTTGCTTCCTGAGTCATGTAGCATGACTAATTGGTGGGGATTTTATTTGTTGCTTCCTATGAAGACACATCAATACTCCCTCTTCAACTGGAGTGGCTTTCTATACTATTCCAAGAATTTATTAGACAAAGACTTAGTAAGAATGTTGGAAATGTTTCTCATTTATGGATATGTACCATGTTTAGAATATAACTGACTAGAAACCTAAAAATATTTACTGCTTTTCAACATGCTCTATCTAGATAAACACATGTGATTTTCCTCGATCACTATACTAGTCATATTTCATATATATTTGAAACTCTATTTCACTAACAAATTCATAGCCCGAGTCCACATACACTTGTACCAAGTAGGTACCACAATGCATGCTTTGTTGTACATGTCTATGTACAGACTGTAAATCGTATAGAAGATCATGATACCTGTAACTAACCAAATACATCTCAAATGGATTGATATCCTCCAAATATGAAATAATAATTATGAAATTTCACACTTATATTTTTATGTGTGGCCATGGATTTACAGTCCATCATCTTGAAACTCGTTTGTCTCTTTTACTACACATTTTCCTTAACTGAGGAAAATCTTTGTCTATTAATTTCCACACCACTAATCATAAGAATCATAACAAGATTCTTAAATAATGTTCTGACCTTCCTTCTAAATTATGAGCATCATGCAGGTCACCCTTTTTTACAAGATATACATTAACCAATTACACTAGTTCTTCAGAAGCTATCGAGACTAGCAACTCCCTCTCACCATGTGAATGTGAGAATCATAATCTAGGTCCACCATCATGGATACTTCATGCTCGTCTACGTTTGCATCTCTTCTTGACATATGAATGTAAATAATATAATTTAACTATCTTCAAGAGTCTTAACATCTCTCATAATAGTTTTAGGGCTTCTATTCTAACTTCTTCCTAATCCATAGGAACCTCCCAATCTTCTACCAAAAGCTTCTTGCCTCACAATATCTCGTTCGCTTTCGGGATCAGCCATCAGAATTGTTCTTCATTCAATACATGTTATTTTTCTTGTAGGTCATGACATACAGTTTTTCCTTACAATCCAAATTTAATCAAGTTATTAACAACCTTGCATAATCTAGTCATTTCAATAAAATTATAAACAACAAATACTGACATGCAAAACATTCTAACCAATGTTTAAGTATAACCATATCTCACGAGTTTTAATCACATGAATACCTCAATGTATTTGCAGTGGTTCATATAGTTATGTACACATTAAATCAATGTTTCTACATAACCCCATTCACAATTCATGTGATGTTTTTCAGTTCTATATCAGTCTTATATTTAGATCTCACAAAGATTTATTCAAACCCGTATTCTTCTTAACATGAGTTTATCTATTTACCAATAAAATACAAATATTGTAACATGTGATTTTAATCATGTATATATCATAACATCATTTCTAATCCTAGGAATATAGATTGTAATAATAAAAAATATGATTTTATAAAATCATATGATAATCAAATAATCATGCAGCCCAACATTCATATCTAATGAATAATCATACAGCTCTATATTCATATCTTTATGGACAATCATGCAACCCAATATTCATATCTCATGAATCAATCATGCAACTCTACATTCATATCTTTATGAAACAATCATGCATGCTCTATATTCATATCTTATGAACAATCATGTAGCTCTATATTCATATTTTATAAAACAATCATGCATTTTCTATATTCATATCTTATGAACAATCATGCATGTTCTATATTCATATTTTATATAAAAATCATGCATTCTCTATATTCACATCTTATGAAAAATCATGCACCTCTATATTCATATTTTATAAACAATCATGCGTGCTCTATATTAATATCTTATGAAGAATCATGCATGTTCTATATTCATATTTTATAAAACAATCATGCATGGTTTATATTCACATCTTATGAACAATCATACGTTCTTTGTATTCACATTTTATAAATTTTGTTATTTGTCAATAAAGGAAAGACAATCAACATATATGATCTCAATTCTTAATCTCAGAAATAAGAATCTCTATATGACTATAATGAAAACATTCAAAATCATATAGATCTAAATAGCATATAATGAAAATGTAGGTACTTATCTTTTTTTTTTTTGCATGATCCCTCTTATTTTTTCTTTCTTGCGTAGATTAATGGCGTTCCTCGATCTTTATCTCTTTGCAAATTTGAGTGCATGCAAGAGGTAGTGAATCTCTGCATGAAGAAACTGTATCCCATGCAACCCGGAGTGAATGTTCTTCTTCAAAGAAAAATTCTTCCAGCGATCATCCTCTTCTTCAGATGCCATCTCAATTCTATGAGGCTCTCATTATACACAAGATCCATTAAATAATGATAATATCCAAACCACAGATCCTTGGGTTATTCCATCAATCCGTCCACTTTGGGAAAACATACATAACACGGATTCTGAGAATTTTATATTCAAATACATGATCGTATATCTCAAAAAATTGTGAATTTTTGAAAACATCTAAAGAGTAAGATAAATCAACCTATTTGGGAAGTGGATTTTCAACCGTTATGTCAGATTCCTCACGGATTTATCAAAAATTCTCCATGAAATTTGTTTCCTAAAAATGACGAAAATGGTGCACATTAACTTGCTCTTTGATTCACCCTTTCATGTATTGAATTTGGGAACACCTTCAATTCAATCTTTCGGTTGGACAAATATTGATGCCACAGATCCAACCTCTTTTCCCAATACTTCAATATCTACGTAGGATTTAGTTGATTGTGCAAACTAAGCTCTTGCATGCCCTGGCTCATGATACCATGTTAGCATCTGAGAAAATATGAAGAAACTTGAAATTTAAAACTTTAATACACAATTACATTGTAGATAGATCTCATAAATAATCCAAATATATAAATAAATCAAACCATAGAACATGAGATGTACCCTAAGAAAACCCTCCACTGATTCATAGGATAAAAAACCTAGTAAACAATCTTAGAGTATGATTGATAATCGACAGAGAATTACAGCAACACAATAACATATTATTTTTTTGAGAGAACAAGAGAGTAGAGATAAAATGGAACATCGTGTTGATATTTCCAAGTGCATAGCACATTACTAAAAAGTCAAATTAGGTAATAAAAGGAAGGTAGTGAATATTTTCATGCTTCAGTAACTTGTTAATAGTGGGAACATTGTCTCCTCTTCAACCATGTGCCCCTACTAATTCACTAATTTTAACTGTCTCTAACTAATTTGTTAACTAAATGATCAAATGAACTGAATGGAATTGCATGTAACTGAATGAAACTAAAAGTAACTGAACATAACTGAATGTAATTGAATAAAACTGAATGTAACTGAACATAACTGAATAGAACTAAACATAACTAAATGTAACTAGTGCTTCTCCATCAGTGTCATATTCAACAACCACTAGCATAAATTAAGGAGTTGATTGCTTAATTAACTGAACTTGTTTTATCACAACTAAGACTCAGTTGATGTCTTATTAATTCCAGTTCACTTGGAGGAATACATGGGAAATTCAAATTCTCTCTCTATCTCTGTGATTGTATTAATTTTCTCTGGATGGTCCATATGATTTTTCATTAAATATATATCATAGCATACTCATAAGATTGTTTCTGGACCTATGATCATATGTATTACCCCGAGTCATATAGTCGCATGCTAAAGTAAATCACTCTAGAGGTAGATAATCCCTAAAGGAAACTTGTAGCACATGTTGACCATGACTAGTCATACATCACATAATAGATCCTCGAGACTTAATACAACATAATTCATGTGAACTTAAAAAAAAATAAGTTCTGTACTTGATACAACACAAGTCTCAGACCTTAACATAATGTCAGGATCTTAACCATAAGATCCTAGTACAAGCATCTCTCTTGAATATGACTTGATTAAGGTCCTAGATTGATACAACACAAGCTCTTTAACTTAAAAAAATAAGTTAGTGAACTTAATACAACATAATTTATGGACTTGACATAACAAGTCTCATGGAGAGGATCTGAACTTAATACAACATAAGTTCTGTACTTGACACAACAAGTCTCATGGAGGATGACTCCCAAAGATATACATCTAACATAAACCAGATTAAGTATCAAATAAATAAATCACACACTATACTCATATACCATGATATAGTATTCAATACATAAATACTTTTTGACAAGAAATAAGAGTGAGAGCAAAACAATTTATGAGCATAAATGATAAACACTTTATAAAAAAATGAATTCATAAATAGTCAGGAATCAGATTGATCACATATGCATTCACAATAATTAATTATTAATATGGTGTATAAATAGAAACTCTAATACTATGAGTAAATAAGCCTAAGAAGAAGCACAGGAAGTAGATCTTGCTACTAAGATAATTTTCACAAGCATACACAAGAAAAATAGAGAGAAGAAAAGAGATTGAATCACATGAATGAAGAGATGAATATTGGAGTGTATCCTTCCATTGAACAATGAAGAATAATAGTGTACATAAATATTACATCGCTCATAGGTCAAATTGATTTGTATTGGAGACAACTCATCAAGCTTAGAAAGATAGAATTACAAAATATGATAAACCCCCATAGGTGGCTAAAGCACTTCCCAAATCAGTCAAGGACCTCACCAATTAGAAAAATAATGAGTGAGTTGTCATGTATGATGGAAAAACATGCTAATTCTTGAATATGGAGAGAAAAACATGGAGTATGGGTTGGAAACAAAAGATAGTAGTTTCCTTGTTGACTAGCTTTACCTTATCCCCAGAAAAGATGGAATAAAGTAGTAAAATACATAATCTGCAGGAAAGCGTAGTTACTAATTATGATAGTCAATAAAGTAGAGAGGATCAATCCATAATTAGGATTAAAGTGCTCTTGGATTATATATGGAAAGTGTTGACCATGTGGCGCAAGTGGATGCCAACTATATAGGCTAGTGGGTAGGAAATGAATCAAAATTTATTAAATATTTTATCCTAAGTTATGAAGTGGGTTTATTATATTCCCACACCCCCCTTTAAGTCTGATTTTATGATGTTTATGTCTGAAATACAGGTGTATATAGGGCCTAACAACAAGGATATGGTCACCCTTTTCAATTATTCATGTTCAGAAAAGTGAGGAAAGAGGCAAAACCACATGGGGAAAATCCTCCCTCAAGAAAGGACAAGGAACAAAATTTGAATAACATGTATTAAATAGGTATTTATCTTCACTTGAATGAGCTGAATAAATTGCTTTCAGTGAATACTTGATGAATAATCTTGTAGACTCCATGATCATGTGCTAGAGTGTAGAATCTGCAAGAAGGAAGAGGAGAAACTCCTTTTATCTCATCATATGATGAAGCAGGAGAATTATATGAATGTTTGTTTCTGTTAAAAAAATATTATCTGCAAACACAATCTGAAATGGAAAAGAGATCTGTGCATGCTCCTTCCCAAATAATACAAAAAATAAGACAAATTGTTACACAATTAGTTCCTTGGATAGCTGCAAAATGGTGATGTGGATCACATATGGTTCTTCCAATATGATGTAGAACCTTCCCATATTTGATATGAGGCTGAAAATACTCTATATATCAGAAACATTATCATATGGAACAAAAAGTACAAATGCTTTAGTGACTCCATGAGGATGTGGGGCTAGACTAGGAAAAGTATAAGAAACTAGGGAAAATTGATGAATGTAAAATATGAGTGATGGATTGACTTGAGATATGAACCATAAGTGTTTAGATTATATCCAAACATGTGTAATATCAATCCAAATATGACTAATGTCATTGCACCGATAGAAGTGAGGTTCTCTCATCCCAGCATGGGGGAGATCCTGTCATGTTAGTCATGTTATGCTAGCCGACATAAAAAAACATTATGTTAACTAACATAAATAAAAATAATAATATTGTGGATTCAACCTTCTTCAAAGATTCTAGCCTTTTTATTTTATTTCATTTTTAATTACTTTTAAAATAATTTAAATTAACTAACTTTCTTTATAATTCACCACAATAATAATAAAACATTTTGTTATAATAAAATTTAGATATATTTTGGTGTGGATTTAGAGTATAATTTTGATATATTTGATTATGGCTTATTGATTAGAATAAAGGAGTGTCATCCAAATAGCATTGATGATATCAATGTGTATTTAACCTAACACTACATCAACCTGTCTGCTAAAACAAAAAAGAATATAGAGAAAAAAATGTGCCTTAATTTATCAAATAATATAAAACCAATAATAAAACTAATGAAAAAGTAATTAAAAGATCCATGTTAAACCCAGATTTACCAATGCTAAAGGGATCAAAATGTTTGAGGTGTAATTTTTTATGAACATTTACAAGTTTAAGATAAAAATAACTTACACCTAAATAAATTGGATCCCTCTCACTGCTTTCTCGATCCAAGTTTAAGATGGATCTATGCTGGTAGATAACCAACCAGTGAAAGATAATAAAGACTTCAAACCATGTAAGTAACACTGCATAAGAGACCAATGAGAAATCTGTTAAATTTTCATATGCTTAGCTAAGACATCAGTATATCATTTCATTTTTCATAATAAAAGCATATAAAACAGGATCACTGAAAGAAACAATATCACAAGAACAACACGGATTTATCCTGGGAAAACCCTAAAGGGAAAAAAACCCAGCAAAAGCTTCCTCAATATAGATGCCCCAAAAGGGAAAAAGGTAAAACCAACAAGGAAATCAAAAACCTGATTCTCCTCCTTCTCCAGCAACTTCTCTCCTCCACAAGTGCGCTATTCCAAGTGAGTGTGTTTGTCTCAAATGAGGAGCACTACACCTCTATTTATATTCATCCATTTACTTAAAGTTTACTCAATTAACATGTCGGCTTAATTTAACTCATGTAGGCTCGAGTTACACATGTAGGCTCAAGTAACCACACTGGGGTGCTGATGACCCACCTTTACAATTAGAGGGGACTACCTCATGACTCTTATTAGTTCTTCCGATTAGGAGCATAGGGGTACAATGTAATACAAGTGGTTCTCTCGGTTGGACCATCGGGGACCACAAAAGATACATAAAGAATATTCTTCGAAGTTACAATATTTCAACACTCCCCCTTAACGAGAAGGGTATTCTACATCAACAACAACAAGAGTAGAGATAGTGGACATCATCAACATCAGCAGGGTAACACATCTATAAATCATTGGAAGATTTTCAACATCATGTAGTCTTCATCTTCAATCTTCAGTCTTCATCATCAACAACATATTCATCATTTTGATCTTTCAATTTGCAGCGACATATTCAGCACTTGGACCTTTCGATCAGCAACATCTTCAGCACTTTGACTAGTTCGATCAGCAACAACATCTTCAGCATTTTGATCTTTCAATTAGCAACGACATCTTTAGCACTTGGACCTTTCGATCAACAACATCTTCAACACTTTGACTGTTCGATCAGCAACAACATCTTTAGCATTTTGAACTTTCGATCAGCAACATCTTAGGCCCTTTGATTTTTCAATTAGCAACAACATCTTCAGCATTTTGTCCTTTTGATCAGCAACATCTTTAGCATTTTGACTTTTCGATCAACAACAACATCTTCAGCACCTTGACCTTTCGATCAGCAGCAACATCATCATCATCATATTCTGATCTGTCGATCATAATCATCATCACATTCTGATCTTTCGATCAGAAACATCATCATCATACTCTGATCTTTCGATCATAAACATCATCAACATACTCTGATATTTCAATCAGAAGCATCATCATCATACTCTGATCTTTTGATCAGAAACATCATCATCATACTCTGATCTTTCGATCAGAAACATCATAATCATAGTGCGTCATCATCATACTCTGATCTTTTAGATTAGTATGTCATCATTATCATACTCTGATATTTCGATCAGTACGTCATCATCATCACACTCTGATCTTTCGATCAGTACGTCATCATCATCATACTCTGATCTTTCGATCACTACGGCATCATCATCATCAGCAAAAACCTGCAATTCACAACTCAAAGACAAAAAGTCTTTTGGATCACTTTTGGACTTAAAGTCCAGGGATGATACAATCCCACCACATTCTCGACAACCAAAGTTACCGGATTGACTACGGGAGAATCAGTCCCTATCACTTTAGGACTAAGTCCAAGGATGATGCAATCCTACCACATTCTCGACGACCGAAGTCACCGGATACAATTACAGGATAATCACTCCCTATCACTTTAGGACTATGTCCAAGGATGATGCAATCCTACCACATTCTCGAGGACCGAAGCCACCGGATCTATTATGGACAGATGTCCCAGGATGATACAATCTCTCTTCATTCTCGAATACCGAGGTCTCCGGATCACTTTAGGGAAGGTTCCCAAGGATGATACAATCCCATCACGTTCTCGATGACCGAGATCACCGGATCTATTATGGACAGATGTCCCGGGATGATACAATCCCTCTTCATTCTCGAAGACTGAGGTCTCCGGATCACTTTAGGGCAAATGCCTAGGGATGATACAATCCCACTGCAACATCACTACTCCCCTTTTTGAGGAAGGTCTTTCTGAACAACACCAAGCTTGTCTCGAAAGTGTTCGAACTCTACTCGAGGTAGAGCCTTCATTAGTACATCATCATCCAAACCATCATCATCCACATTTTCAATATCTGAATACTGATCTATCACCATCTGTATCTCCAGTATGTGAATACTAAAAGCATCATCATCTATATCTTCAGTATAGAAATACTGAAATCATCATCATCTCTATATTTAGTATAGAAATACGGAATCACAATCATCTATATCTACAGTATGTAAATACTAAAATATCATCTATATCTTCAATATGGGAATACTGAAACATCATCATCTCTACATTCAGTATAGAAATACTAAATCACCATCATCTGTATCTATAGTATCATTATCTTCATCTTATCTTGTATGTAGAAATACTGGATTTCTACATGTTACGTGGAACACAGGGTTCTTTGTCATCACAACTGCGGTTATCACATAAAATCATTGTTGTGTCCATCTTCAGGTCAAAGAGACCTGATATCAGCTTCTGAAGCCATATGGATTCACAACTTAGTAGAGCAATCTGCTATGTATTCTGCTTCAACTGTGCTAAGAGAAACACTGGACTGTTTCCTGCTAAACCATGAACTCATAGCAGACCTCAAACAAAAGCATATACCTGATGTGCTTTTCCTGTCTAAGATACTTCCAACCCAATCTACATCTGTGTAGCCATACAATCTACACTCATGGCTATCATCATATTATAGACCAAAGTCTATAGTCCCTTTCAGATATCTAATCACATGTTTTGCAGCTACTAGGTGAACCGGTCTTGGTTGAACAAGTACATCAATGACCCAATAATCTGTCTGTAGTGAGTCACAACCACTAACTCTAATGAGTCATCAGCTAACAGCTTCAGGTTGGAGTCCATGGGTGTGGCCATGACTTTGCATCTCTACAACATACTTTCCCTAGTTGAGAAAGATTCCTTCTGAACTTTGCCATACTTCCAGACCTAGGAAATAATGCATTAACCCAAGGTTTTTCATCTCAAATTCTTCTGTTAGTTTCTTCTTGCTTTCCATGATCTGTTTCTCATTCCCTGTCAAGAATAAGTCATCCAAATATAGTAATAGAATGATGGGTACAAATTTTTCAACCTTGTAGGAAAGGTTATGATCGAATTTATTCTTGGCAAAGCCCATGCTCATCAGGAAACTATCTATTCTTTCATATCAAGCTCTGGGAGCTCGCTTCAGGCCATAGAGGGCCTTCTTCAACTTGCATACTTGATTCCTTCTGTCTTCAACTTCAAATCCTCGTGACTATTCGATGTAAAACTCTTCCTCAATCATACCATTAAGGAAGGCTTGTCTTTACTTCATCATGGAAGAAACTACCATGATAGTTTTGAAGGAATTGTACCTTGCTTCCTGGAGTAAGTGTCTCTTCAGAATTAATTCCCTCTTTCTGATAGAGACCTCTAGCCACAACTCTTACCTTACTTCTATCAGCAACATATCTTATCCTGCAAATCCATTTGGAAGATATTCTTGCTTTCCGGTTTGAGTACTATATCCCAAAAATCATTCTAGTATCACAAAATATTCTATGAGTTTGTCTTCTCAGGTCATCAACATATCCTAGTCTTCTGCAATCAACCTTGAAGGTAGGAACCCACTTTACTCTTGGTAAATTCTCGATCCATCACAAAGCTATCCATCATGTCGTACCATGTTGAACTCAGATATAATTTTCTGTAGTCACTCCCCCTGAAGTGGAGTATCATATTCCCTCTTCATTCTGTACAGATGGTTATATGCTTGATATATACTAGTAAATAGAGTATGTCATGTCATAGTCTATTCTTTCTGGAGAGAATCATGAACCTTGCTTTGTACACTTGTTCCATCATATCGTATACATCATTCCCCATGATCAATTGTTATTCTTTGATCATAGCTTCTTTCATAGCATTCTTTTCTTCATCTTGAGTTATCTCTTGTACCCATGGTGGTCTTCATCCTTCAAGGTGGATCTACCACTCTCTGAAGCTCTTTCTTCCGTCATGGTGTCTCTGACCCTGGGAGCCTTAGATTCATGTTTATTGGAGTGGATCTTGAATTGTCATCACTTGTTCTTCGGAACAAGTCTCATCCTTCTTTTCTTGTAGGAGTTTGTTCATGACCTTTCCTGCAATTCAAATGCACCAGTTGCATGGTTAGAACTATTTCATAAAATATCTGCATAACGACAAATGCTTATGCATCATGCAATTGTTTAGTCAATACAATATTCATCCATATCTCACATAAAATTTCTAGAAGCCTTCCATTTCCACCATGACATTATTGAGATTGTGCACTAATCCAATATGTCAGCAAAAAGGTTTGATAAGAAACAATGGAGAGTTGTATAGCACCATGAGCTACTTACCCATCACATGCATATTAGTAGTATACAGTCATTAATGCAAACAATCTATCATGCATAACACATCACTGAATATAATCAAATGTATAACAAAACAATATCATGAAATGACAATTGAATACTTATCTTTATTTGTTTCATGGGTATATTCCTTCTTGAGTCTTCAGCTTCATCGTCTTCTTCAGCATCATTTCTTATCCAAATGCTGAGGTGGATAAGAAGTTCTTCAAGAATTGAGATCTTCATATTTCTCATTGATTGAGGAATCTTCTTTGGAAGATGAGAGCTTGGTCTTCAGAGACGAGCTTCTTCTTCTTCCCAAAGTCTGCTGAAAGTAATCACTTCCTTCTGGAACACATTTCTTAAATGAATGAATTATATGATCCTGGGAGGCCATTCAAGGTGGCCATCACCACTTCTACATTTTTCACTTCTTCTATCCCCGCTTGAAGTTGTTCTTTGATTTGAGATATCCTTATGACTGCATGGTCTCTGCATTCTGGATCTTCACATTCTTCAGCTGGTTTCTTAAGGTCATATTCTGATTTATGTTCTTCCCTTCAAATAGCTTGGTCAAGAAATCAACCCTCATCGATGTCTTTAGGGAAGACACTTGTAGTACAAGTTGGTTCGTAACTGAATCATCAATGATCTTCTGGGATTTGACCAAGTTCTTCTTGAGAAAGGCTTCTAGCCTCATCTCCCTCTGAAACTGGAACCTCTATGCTCATGTAGGTGTCCAATCCATTTTATTCAGAGAGATCATATAATTCTAGGCTTGGAAGTTGTCAAATTCACCAAGCTTATCATCAAGCTGATGTCATAGATCACTTTGAAAAGAGAACCTCAAACGAACATAACAAAGGATTAGATCTTACCGATTTGAGGTGTTCGTCCTGGTTCCGGAGCTAACTGATCTAGGGTTTGTCACAGAAACCCTAATTTCAAAAACTTGGAATCTTTCAGATCTGATTGGCTAGACATATATATCTCTTCAAATGGAGCTGTCCAATGTACTCCATTTCTGAAAACAGTGGAGGGAAGCTCCCGGAACAGGAAGCCCTAATTTTCCAATTTCTCCTGCAAAAATGCGTGTTACTGTTTCTGTGATATATCTGACATTTCCGCTCCTCTATGTCTGAAATTTTTTATTGAGGTAACCTCGCATGTTCCTGATCCACCACCGCATGTTTCATCAGAATTGGTTTCACCATTTGGGATTTATGATCCTTTTCCCAAGGTGACCTGTTACAGGACTGTTCAGAACAGCGAAGTTGTACGTCATGCCACGTGTCACTGGTTCATCTTAGGAGTCTTAAATTAGTACCACCGAAATTAAAGTCTATTCCATTTCTGTAACATCTTCAGGAATTCCATTTGGACCTCTGTATCCCAAGATATTGCAATTCTCCCCAGGTGTCATGTTTAGGGATGAATTCTAGAAGAGGATGGAACCCTAACTTGGAGAGAACATATCTCCTGGAATACAGCGAATCTGAAGATGAAATTTGGATACAATGTTCATCAGGATTTTATCTTCGGCCCCTGCAATTTTCATCTCCTGATCCTTCACCAATCTCTGAATATAGTGAATGTGCCAATACGTAGCAGTTTTAGTATTTAGGGTTTTTCTAGCTCGGGGTCAAACTAGGGTTTGACTTTCCTGGAGATTCACCCAACCAAAATTCTTGATCCAGGTCTCTAAACTTCAGTTTTTATGAGGAGAAAAATCCTATGCTGGTCTCACTCAAAAATTCCTCTTCTGTAGAAAGCCCTAATTTCCACATCGAAAATTGAAAATGCTCGGAATCGAATTCTGCTTCGACAGAACGATGCACCCTTCAAAGGAGAGTCAGCCTAGCCTTCTTTTGCTGATTGATTGTGGAGAGAGAACCAAAAAATAAGAATCCCTAGCTTCTGTAACTTGTGAAATCTTCC
Source organism: Pseudotsuga menziesii (assembly GCA_001517045.1). Classification (NCBI taxonomy): domain Eukaryota; kingdom Viridiplantae; phylum Streptophyta; class Pinopsida; order Pinales; family Pinaceae; genus Pseudotsuga; species Pseudotsuga menziesii. The sequence goes on along the minus strand of LPNX010815284.1, from coordinate 525,749 downwards.
CTATTCAGGTTAGTTCTGATACCATGTTAAATTTTCATATGCTTAGCTAAGACATCAGTATATCATTTCATTTTTCATAATAAAAGCATATAAAACAGGATCACTGAAAGAAACAGTATCACAAGAACAACACAGATTTATCCTGGGAAAACCCTAAAGGGAAAAAAAACCCAGCAAAATCTTCCTCAATATAGATGCCCCAAAAGGGAAAAAGGTAAAACCAACAAGGAGATCAAAAACCTGATTCTCCTCCTTCTCCAGCAACTTCTCTCCTCCACAAGTGCGCTATTCCAAGTGAGTGTGTTTTTCTCAAATGAGGAGCACTACACCTATATTTATATTCATCCATTTACTTAAAGTTTACTCAATTAACATGTCGGCTTAAGTTAACTCATGTAGGCTCGAGTTACACATGTAGGCTCAAGTAACCACACTGGGGTGCTGATGACCCACCTTTACAATTAGAGGGGACTACCTCATGACTCTTAATAGTTATTCCGATTAGGAGCATAGGGGTACAATGTAATACAAGTGGTTCTCCCAGTTGGACCATCGGGGACCACAAAAGATACATAAAGAATATTCTTCGAAGTTACAATATTTCAACAAAATCAACTAGTGAAATTGGGATTTGTATAGTCTTAGGAGCATTCAGAGTTATGGCATATGGTATGAATGGTGTCATGACATGTATATAAGCCTACAAACATGGTTCTAAAACAAAATTATAACCATTTTAATGAAGTGATGAAGAGTTGCTTAAAGACAAGTTAGTATCTAGTGAAGAATCACAATTATTGAGAGATGAATCTAGGAGACTGGTAGGTATATTATCAAAGAAAGGATCTGATATTTATGATTCTGATATATCAGAAAATGAATCTATATCAAATACATGGGGAAAGGATTTTACTCCGGAAATCAAGACATATTTTATATCACCTTGGAGTTGCGCACTATGAGGGTGTTATGAGGAATCAATGGGCTTCTCTAGCTCATCTATAACTTCGATGGTGCGCTTCTCAATAAGATGAGGCATGATTTCCATACTATTCTTGAAATATTTATTCTATGGATGAAATCCCTTGCTAGAATAAGAACACTTGGATGTTCTCCCTTTCTTCTTGATTTTCTTCATTGAATCTTCATCAGTAGGCTTTGAACCTTCATCTTCAATTTCTGACTTTGGATTTGTCTCTTTCACAATTTTCTTTTCTTTGGATTTTATATTCTTGATTCCTTGAACTATGATAGCATGATACTTTCCCTTGGAATATTTAAGAGCACCCATTTGGATAAATTTATATTTCTCCTTTGTTAGTGAATCAAAGAAAGTACACAAAGAAGGCATTCTCCAATTAGAAACAACAAGCCTAGTAGCATGAAAAGTAGACACAAAAACTGAGTAATCAGGACCCAATTTTGATAGAATGGAAAGGATTAATTGATCATATTTCTTATCAATACCATAATGATTTCAAGCATTATAACAAGTGACTTGAATTTGTTGAATAAACCCTCAATAGAATTGAAATTGTTTAGACTCATTGAGAATAAATCAATCTCCAACTGATGTGCTCTTAACTCATCTTGAACTTCGAAGAGAGACTCAAGTTTGGTCCATAATTGGTTTGGAGTGATCAAACCATCTAGATTAAATATTATATCATGATAAATAAAGAGAAAAATAAATCCGTAGGCTTCATCGAACCTATTATGCCACTTAGCTTTCTCAACAACAACATTGGGCTCATTCTCCAAAGCTAGAGTAACTCTGTATAGTCCCTTACTGCGCAATAGAATGCCAATTTTGGCTTTCCATTCATGATAGTTGAAGGGATTCAGGATCATAGTTGAAGAAGAATCCATACTGAGATGTTGATGCACTCAAGGAGATATATTCTACAACCTGCACAATTAAAACTAGGAGAAAATTGTGTAAGCTAAAAAACGAGCTCTTCTTTAGAGAGGGATAGGAGACTGGATGCACTCTTATAGAGAGAACAAATAGCTCCTCAACTCTATTGAAATTAAAAAATATTGTGCTCTGATACCATGAAAAAATATAATCTCTAATTTTATGAGTAAATATGCTAAGAAGAATCACATAAAGTAGTTCTTTCTACTAATATAATTTTCACAAGCATACACAGGAAAAATAAAGAGAAGAAAATAGATCAAATCACATGAATAAAGAGATGAATATTAGAGTGTATCCTTCCATTGAATAATTATGAATAATAGTGTACATAAATAATACATCCTTGATAGGTCAAATTGAGTTGTATTGGATACAACTCATCAAGATCAGAAAGATAGACTTAGTAAATATGATAAACCCCCATAGGTGGCTAAATCACTTCCCAAATCAGTCGAGGACCTCATAAACTAGAAAAATAATGAGTGAGTTGTCATGTATGATGGAAAAAAATGCTAATTCTTGAATATGGAGAGAAAATCATGGAGGATGGGTTGGAAACAAAAGACAACATTTTCCTAGTTGGCTAGCTTTACCTTATCCACATAAAAGTTGGAATAAAGCAGTAAAAGAAAAAATATACATGAAAGTGCAGTTACTAATTCTCGCAGTCAATAAAGTAGAACAGATAAACCTAGAATCAGGAATAAATCTCTCTTGGGGTATATATGGAAATTGTTGACCATGTGGTGCAAGTGGATGCCAACTATCTAGGCTAGTGGGTAGGAAATGAATAAAAATTGATTAAATATTTTATCCTAAGTTATGAATTAGGTTTATTATATTCCCACAGCTGGCTCATATTATGTATTGCAAATCATATTCAAAAATGTCTCCAACACATGCTTACAGAATATTAAAATTTATCCATTGCATATCTAGCATCATGTCGCTTGATCCTTAAAAAAAATCTATCTATTTATTCTTTACATTTATAACAAAATATAGAACTAAACAATTTTTCATATCCAAAATTTGGGGGATCGAATACACTCAGAATAGTCAAAATAATATTACATTTGATAACTACAAGCTATGTTTATCTAAATCAACATATGTAAAAATCTGCAAGCTACACCTATATGGCACTTGCTAATTTGATAGGTCCAAAATGATGATTTTTCTTGAGTATTCGATTCCATTCCTTTGATGATGATCATGACATGTATACCACTAGATATGGATGTTGTTGTAGAATGAATTATCATATATGATGAGCTAGGGGTGATCCTTTGACTAAACGTTTTTATAAAGGGGAAATTAGGTGAATTTATGGAAAATCAAATGTCCTGAAAGAACAGCCTGTATATGTTAAACCATTACATTTGTTTGAATTCCTATAGAGGTTTTTGTGAATAGATCTATGATGAACAAAAGCCTATTTTTGTTTTTAGATATTCCTCTCCAATTGATTGGAAGAAACTCCCAAAGATAATGACTAAAATGGGAAATCACTATTTTTTTAAATATGGAAAAATAGGTTGTGATGATCCATTCGAATATTCCAAACCATGATACATGTTGCAAATATAAGGGTGGTTTTTTTTTTATGGGTTCATGCTTTACAAAAACCTTTTTTTTTCAAAAATTTGTTTCCATGTGTTCAAAAACTGAGCTTTAAGTGAATGTCTAAAACATAGATATGTGTGTTATCAAATGATTCTGCAACAATTTTCAAACTCTTTAACGAAAATCCCATGAAACTTTGTGCTTGATTTGCTAAAATATTTAGTTTATCTCCTACAACCTTATGAGCTTCTAAACACAATGTAGCAATATTTTTGCCCATTCCAAGTTTTCAAGCTCGAATCTATGTAATTTGCTACTTTCCTTCTTCATTTTGATAGTTTTCAAGTGAGGTGAAGACTTGCTAGAAGATTATACTTTGAAACAAGCTCAATAAAGCATTAAACCCAAATGTCATGAAATCATATGAACAATGGAATCAAATCTTTTGGGCTTTGTTAAATGATGACCTGTAGGTACATCAATCACACTAAAACGAGCTTGAGTTATTATTCAATGAATAGACAGGAGCCTTGAACATTAATCATAAAAAAATATCCCGCTTGAACCATCACTCGATCATATCATTACTCATTCGGGAACTGAAACTCAAGATTTAATGACGTGACATTCCAACAGTTCCCCTTTATACAATATCCTTGAATTTCATTGTTTGAATTTGTCAATTTAAATAAATTGACAAAATCTTAGCAAATCTTCATAAAACAAGGTTCATGAGCATACAAAATCTAATAATAGAAGACCATAAAAGAGATTTCTATAAATAAGAGCCAATATAAATTCATTAACAAAAGAAATACATGCAACAAGATAAAAAATACTAGGTAACATAGAGTAAAGCATATGTTAATGAATTAAAATCAAGTATTTTAAAGACTTTTGAAGAAAACAAGATAGAAACATAGGGAAAATTCTATGGTATTGTTCTAATACTAACAATTGGCTCCAATTGGGGATGGATTCTTCCTTGTGAAGCACCAAGAATAGTAAACTATATGCCTTCTCCATTGGGCCAGAGTCTTTATTGTGCTTATTATTCTATTACACACTGAATCAATCAAAAACATACTACAAACTGAACTTCAAACTAAAACCAAACTTCTTGAGAAAGCGAGTTTATTTATGTATAAGTCCTACTCTAACCAGCTGGGATGATGTGCACAAGTATAAAAAAAATCCAATTTAACCATTCAAGGAACTGTATGGTTATCTAGACTCTTTGCACATGCTTCAACAAAATAAAATATTGAACCAGAACAAACATTTCATCCTCAATTTAATTTTCAGGGTGAAAAAATGGCTGAAATTTTAAATGATTGAAATCCTCCATATAGAAGGCCATTAGATCATAAAAATCTTTAAAAAAGTACTTTTTCTTTCTACACAAAATGAATGGGTTGTTTTTTCATGTTCCAAACTCCTGCTGCTTCTTTAAATATAGCATCAAGTTTCATCTCTAGACGTGCATCTGGAGGATCTCCCATCAACCACTTATAATTTTCCCCATTTCCTCCCCAATATTTTGTTTGAAATTTCTCTAATTCAAATAAGGAGGGCAAAGAATACTTTTCACCGTGATGTTCTTCTTCCTACAAACAAGATGCTTGACCAAACTTGAGAAAATAAATCCCTGAAAATCATCATAAGTAAAAAAATGCAGCTGATTTTTAATATCAACATCAAGATACTAAGAAACAACATTCTCTTATAAAAAATATCATCATCCACTCCATGAAATTGATGATCTTCACAATATTGATCATGTCTTGTGCTACTATTAACTCTTGTGTAAAACTTTTGAAACTTGATCATGAATGTTTTACATGTGATCATTAAGCCTTTTAAATTTTACATCTATAAATTTTTTCCTCTTTGATAGCTCTCAAAATGGAAAATGGATCTTTCAACAAAAATGAAAGGCGCACTTCAAAAGGTGAAGCATTTTTTACCCTATGAACTATATGATTATAACTATGTGTCTTTTATGGGATGTTAGCATCACATGATTTGAATGTTTGGGATTGAAATTCTATAAAAACTTGACTATGTTTTGATAACTACCTCTTCCTAACCATTTATGGATGGATGGAAGGAAATACTCATAATTTTCTTATTGTTAATCAATCCCCACAACCCTGATGAAAAATTAATTGATGGAATCTACTATTATAGTTGACTACCAACAGATAGTTATTTCCCCAACCCTTTTGGTCATCAGTAAACCACTAAGTAAATACATTGATACTAACTCCCCTAGTCCAATTGGACTAGAATTGGAATGTATTTTCCCAACTTCTAATTTAGTGTGTTTTCCATCCTACAAAGGGAAAGAATACCTTATGAACTTTTCTACCATTTGCATCATCTTTAGAAAAAAAACATCACTATATTTTTTTTTGTCATCCTTGATTCCGAAGTATCATGATATTTTGGAATGGTGTGCCTTGTTTAACAACTATAATTTGTACCCCATTAAGGAAAACAAACAACATGATCTTCATTTATTAGGGTCACTTTAGAGTTCTTTAGTATGACATAAATTGCGCAAGCTCTAGACACTATATGGAATCATCCCTTAAAACACTAAACCCAATATTTGAACTATTTGAACACTATCAATCAATTTGTGAGTGGAAGGGATAGAAAATATACAACTTTATTTATGCTTTTGTTTATGTGCTTCAACATGATATTGAACATTGAAATGATTAATCCATTTCATGTGAAATTTATTATAAATCTTGCTCGTTGTTTGGAGGAAAGTGACTTGATCCAATGGATATAATAAAGAGATTCTTTTACAAGGAAAATAATGTCTCCAACACTTTGTAATGGATGTTCTTTTGTAATTTTTGTAGGTTCCCAAAGGAAAGAGGATCTAGGGGGTTTATCACCCCCCAGAAGGATTGGATGCCGAGAGAGGAGGAGATGAGATAACATAATGGAACAACTGTGAGAAATACATGCCAACAAGATATGGGATATGAATAGCCTAGACAAATAAACATAAATTAAATATGCCACATGGAGGGGTGAGGCTCAAAGAGGGTTCTTTGAGCCTCACCTCTCAAACCATACTAAGAAAATCACTCATAACCAGTAACCCAATAACTCAATAGAATAAGAGAAGTGTAGGATGTTAAAAATCCTTGAATGTTTTATTAAGAAGAAATAGAGCCTTTTTATAACATTATTACAATGTGCTTTTGGGAAATACCATGGGTTGTGAAATTCCATGGATGAGAGAGGTATAATGTGCCTTGAAGCCATACCATGGAAAAAAACCATGGGTTGTCAAATACCATGGATGGGAGAGGGTGGCCTCTCCATTTAATGTTTTATGATGAATGAGAGAGGGTGGCCTCTCCATTTAATGTTTTTATGACTCATACATCAAAATTTAGACCATATTTCCCCTAGAATTCAGATCATTCTCCCCCATTATAAAATGATGGTCCCCATCATTTCATGCTAAAAAGAGACCCATTATTACAATGTTCCAATTGCCAATGAAGAGAAGGGTTTGTTGTGGTTAACCCATAACCATGGGTTTTGTGTGGTTGACCCATAACCATAACCATGACTCTGGGTTTTGTGTGGTTGACCCATAACCATAACCATGACTTTGGGTTTTGTGTGGTTGACCCATAACCATAACAATGACTCTGGGTTTTGTGTGGTTGACCCATAACCATAACAATGACTCTGGTTTTTGTGTGGTTGACTCCTAACTATGGGTTTTGTGTGGTTGACCCCTAACCGTGGGTTTTGTGTGGTTGACCCCTAACAATGGGTTTTGTGTGGTTGGCCCCTAACCATGGGTTTTGTGTGGTTTTCCCTTAACCATGGATTTTGTGTGGTTGTCACATAACCATAATCATGGGTTTTTGTGGTTGACCCATAACCATGATTACAATATGATTTAATAAAAGTCCAAATATAGTCTTTGATGCAGGTGATGTCGCGCTGCAAATCCATTCATATATTCTGATGCAAATGATGAAATTGAATTCTATTGAAGACCCATTTGAGATATTGAAATTAACTTTCCATCCATATAAAATATTTTCCCTATGGTCTCCCAAGGAGTGAGAAAATATTTTCTGAATATCAGTGGATGCGTGGGCATTATTTTTTGCAGGCATATGTTGTTGTAATCGATGATATCTCTCAAAACAGAGATCCAAATGAAAACCGGAGAAATAATCATTTTAGCTAACAAAAATTCCTTTCCAATGAGATATGGTAGAGCATTTCATATTTCATGTGGAGTCCATGGTACTTTTTAAAAGTTTTTGTACGTGAGGTCGTTATGAGTACAAACATATGCTACTTCAAACAAGTATATCTCACAAACTAGAAAGGTAAATAAAAAACTAGAAAATACCCATTTTAGATGAAAGAAATATATTTCCAATGAGCTATGGAAGAGCCTCTAAAACTCTCTATACAAGTTTTAGAATATATTTGAATTCTTCATATACATGCTGACCTTCAATCCTTCTATCACTGACCTTCTATAGCAGCCATACAACAACAGATAGTTTTAGAAAGGGTTGTATTGAGGTCACCCAAGATCTAATATGAAATGAAAAAAATATTTTAATCTATTCCATGGCCACATGAGGATGAAATAATGATTTATCTGAGAGTGTAGAGAGTCACAAAGGATGCTAAGGGTTCGTATAGAAACATGGGATGTTGTAGAGACCATGGAACTTCATGTTGCAAGTTAGATATCCTATAGTTCCTAAGGACCAACTATGATGCTTACAGCGTATGGCCCAACAAATGGAATCCGAGTGTGCCAAAAGGAGGCTGGAAATTCCTGCATATCTTTGAACTCGAACTATGCTCAAACCCTCATTCCCATGGATAGCATACATGCTCTGATAGCACCAACCTGGAAGGCTTGGATGGCGAGAGAGGAGGAGATGGGATAAAATAATGGAACAACTGTGAAAAATACATGCTAACAAGATATGGCCTATGAATAGCCTAGACAAATAAACATAAATTAAATATGCCACATGGAGGGGTGAGGATCAAAGAGGGTTATTTGAGCCTCACCTCTCAAACCATACTAAGAAAAGCACTCAGAACCAGTAACCCAATAACTTAATAGAATAAGAGAAGTGTAGGATGTAAAAAATACTTGAATGCTTTATTGAGAAGGCATAGATCATTTGTATAACATTATTAAAATGTGCTTTGGGGCAATACCATGGGTTATGAAATACCATGGATGAGAGAGGTACAATGTTCCTTGAAGCCATACCATGGAACAAAACCATGGGTTTTCAAATACCATGGATGGGAGAGTGTGGCCTCTCCATTTAATGTTTTTATGACTCATACATCTGAATTTAGACCATATGTCCCCTGAAATTTAGATCACCCAACTAGGGGATCATAGGGATGTAGTGGAATCCCCACTAGGGGTTTGTGAGTGGAGCCCTCGAAAGAAAATTTTGGGTCTTTTTTGGGGCCATTATGTATTTTTTTGGTGAAGGGATTTTTGGCCCATTGGAAATTATATAAAGTTAAGAAATTATGGTTGTAATATAATATTGTATTGTAAATAGTGAAGATAATACAATGAGATAAAGAGAGGATAAACTCTTAGTTAGGTTGGTTTTCCTAGTTAAGGATTTACAAAGGATTTACAAAGTAAATCTACATACTATGTGTGTGATCCATTTGTTATTTATTTTCTTTTAGATTTTGTTTGGTACTTTTTTTCTTGCAAGTTCTTATCAAATTATTCAATTTGAACCAAAGCACACATGTTATGATAATACATTGAATAATTAAAAAAACACTTAAAATTTCTTGGAATGGTGTGTGATGTGTCATTAATGTTATAGGAAAATGGTACTCGATGTATGTCTGAAGGTATCCAAATTCCTTTCCTTTCTTTAATTATGTGAGCATTTACAACTAAAATTTTGCAAGGACTATAGAAAATTAGATATTGGTTATAAATATATCATATAATATTTCAAATCAAATCCCTAGACATTATTTATCCAATGGTGTTAACATGGTTGCAATCTAGATTTCTCCATAAAAATGTATGTCCTTAATAAGAAATAGATAGTAAACCAAATCCCTAAAATAGAAATTTCCAAGATATAATATCAAATCAAATCCCTAGACATTATTTATCCAATGGTGTTAACATTTGTCTAGACTCCAATTTAAGCGAAAGAAAATTTAACTCACATATTTTTGTGAGGAGAATACATATCTATGAATTTTTTTCTAGAATCTTTTCTGAAGAATGCTTAAAAATTTATATGAGTCTCGTTGTCTTCTTTTTCCTTTTGAAAACCTTAAAAATGTAAAGAGAATATACATATAAGTGAATAGTATATATGAGACAATTTGACAATAAAATCCATCATGGCTGATAAGTTTACATACTCCATGATGGACTACACCACATATCTACTTCATCATAAGGATTTTATTTGTCTTATTAATGGATTTTGGTATACCAAGAAATGGTTTAATCTACTCTATCCCAATTGTAATGGCCGCACCTCCCATGAATCCAACAAATAAAGAATGCTATAAAAATACAATTAGGAAACCAAGCCTGGACAAAATTGTTATTATTACATGGAAGTATAAATAGTAGAAACAATTATTTTGCAAATACTTGAACTACATAGCCATTGGTATTTGAAACGAATTATAGAGTACAAGAATTTCTTGAAAAGCAACAAATAAAAATGTTGATTTTATAACAAGTCGATGGTAATCAACAACTTCAGTATTGTATATTTCATTCTTCACCAAGGAGTCCAATAGGATGGAAACAACAAAGTTATCATCTCATTTAGAATACCGTTGGAGACCCCCACTTAAATATTTTATCAATCCTCCCCCACACAAAGAAATATGAAGGTTTGTAATCAAGCCCAACAAGTTAGCTCAATTGGTTACTATAATGTTGTTGGGTATTTGTCCAGTTTTGTGGAATCATGAGCCTGCTTTGAATCTTCCTTGGGTGAGGGCCACTAGTCAACAATGACAAGTTTACTATGGATTCCAACCATGAATGTGAAAGCATCCTTAGGGTTTTACCATGAAGTTATGCTTGGAAGAGTAATTCCTCATATGACATTGAGGTATTTGAGAAAGATGGCAACCCTTGCCAAGCAACTTACACATTAGATATTATGGGTTTTGATCCATATATTATCAATAGATACATATATATCAATGATTGTTGGTTGGAATTCTTCCTCACATGAGACAACCAAATATAGGAGCATTGAAGGGTAGTCATGGTGTGCACGGGGGCTTCACTTGTTGACCAATATACTATCACATTAGTTCATATTGTGGGTTTTAAAATTATCACAAATCGAACCAATATATTGCAGGTATTGGGGGGATGAGGGGTTTAAGGTGGGACTAGGTAGGGTGGTTTATAAGGATTGAGCTATAAAAAGGGGTGGGGAGGAGGTTTTAAGTATTGGGAGGGGGTTTCAACAAAAAGAGTTTAGGTCAATATCTCTCGAAATTAAGGGTATTATTTAATATCCAACGATCGCACATGCTATGTGAGAGGTTCACTAAGTGAAGTCCCCGTGATGGTGTGTTGAGGGGGGGATTCACACAATATCAAGCCTGAACTCTATGTCCTTTAATCATATAATCATAGCACTTTGTATGAAAAACATATGGAATTAGGATAATATAGTTGTTATAACAAGGTTATCTACAAGAAAAGGAGGAAAATAGTGTTCATATATATGCCAAAAGTGATTAATTTAGAGACCTTATGTTTCCCACGAGTTAGAGTATTCGCATTTATTCATGCAAAATAAAGAGAAGAATCTTGTTGCAAGTAATTTCCTCAAAATTATGGGACTCCAACAAAACTAATAGGAATCAATTTAGGCCTAAGTGGCCACATGCACCAACAAATCCAACCTAGAAGAAGGCCAAGGATCTTTGCATTTTAGTTGTAGTTTCATGTTTTTCAAATAGATATGTTTATCTCTCGTATACCACTTTTTGTCCATCTTAACTAGTTTTTGGTTCTCACTTTTTAACCACTAAAACTATTCCTAAAACCGAGCACTTGAATCCTTCGATATATCAATTTTTTTTCCTAATATGCCTTTCAATAATGACCATCTGCTTAATCTTCCTTTCTAGTCTCTTAATTCCCAAGTGTCCTTTAATTGGAGCCTTAATATCCAGTTGGTGTTCTTTTTTAACTGATACATCCTCCAAACTCCCAATTTGTTGAGTACTATCATTAAACTACAATTCCTTAAAGAGTTTCCCACGAATCAAGATTATAATTCATTGGGTCAATTTCCTCTGGTTCCTCAAGAGTATTAATAATCTCATATGTTGCTCTAGTCCTCTTTATCCTTGGAGGACTGTCGAAACCTGGCTAATTCCCTTCTTCTAGAGGAAGGTATTCAACATTTTCCTCATCTTTTTCTCCCTCGGGAGCTTTGAGTCTCCTAATCTAGCTTGGATTCTCTGCTCCTTGTGACCCTCTACCCTAAAGGAGATTTTGGGCTCTACTTACTCTTTCGAGCAGGCCTCTGTGTTGGTATCTTCTTCACAAGGATTGAAATAAAATTAACCTTGTCATCACTTTATTCCTTTAGTTTGGTCTCCATTGGAGGATCTTAGGATTATTCTCAACTTCTTCATCTTTTTCATGTTCCTCTGTGTTGTCTCTATGATATTTTTCTGCAACCAAATGCTTTTCTCCTTTTCCATTTTGGTGTTCTTCATCGTTATTCAGAAACTATTGTCTATATTTCACTAGTATAAATTGGAAAATAAATGACTTTGTGACTAAAAACGTTAGTCACGACAATTTTTTGAAGCTAAATATGACTAAATTTGAACAACACAACTAAAAACGACGAAATTAAATGACTAATTTAGTCATTGGATAAAAAAATACATTGAAAGAATAAGTCATACAAATAAAAAAGATTAAAACAATGACTAATATAGTCCATGGATAAAAAGTATAATCAGATAACAACTACAAAATCAATATGAAAATAGAAAAATTTCAATTTTGACAATGAAGTTTTAGTAAATTTTAACATTGCATCCATCTACATTAGTTGGGGGTCTTTGAATTGGTCATTTGTAGCATTAAAATTTATTTTAAGGGAAAAGTGAGTAGGAATTATTTTGGAATTAAGGACATCATGACCCTTGCTAAGCCATAAATTTCATGTTTAGTTGGGGCTTGCAGGTTGCTTGAAATTGGCTTAGGGTTTATAGAGGCAATTAGTAGGATTTGAACATAAATGTTTCCCAACTAATCTCCATGGTTTATGGATTCCTCTAAATTTAAAAAATATAATATAGTTATAATATATATTATAGTTAATATGTATTACTAATATAAAATAATTAAATATTTTTGTTTATAGTTATATAGTATTATATTTTATAGATGATAGTATAATATATTAATATATATTGTTATACACTTAGTATATAGTATGTTATTATATAAATAATATGTTGGTATTATAGATAAAATTATTAAATAAATATAATATGTTTTTAATATATAAATATATTAGTGAAACATTGTATTCTATACAATATAAAAATATTAATAAATTTTCAAAAAATCAAATTCACATGGAAGCAAAAATATTTTGGAGGGAAAGAAAATATTTGGAGAATAAAAAAAATAGGGGGAAAGAAATTGGGGTTTAAATTTGGTCCTTCACTAGTTGTCATGGAGATTTTTACTAGACCTCTGAACCACTGTCACTTTCAGGTGTAAAGATGAAACCCATGACATAGTTTGAAATTGCACTAAAACTCATCTCTTCTAGGGGCATTTTCTTGACACGTTGAGGTAAATCAAGAGTTAGAAATGAGGGAATCCTTGGAAGATGAGTATGATGTAAATTCTTAAATTATTTACATGCATTTCTATTTTCTTTGTTCTTCTTAATAATTTATAACCCGTTTCTTTGTCTTACATGTCATCTATAGTGGAATGAATTTGATGTACCCAAAGGCAATGAATATGATATTCTTTGGAAAAAAAGACAATGAATAGGATCTTTGGCCAAAAACCCTTCGCTGCAATGGAATGTGTTTTATGTTCCTAATACAATAAATAAGACCTTAACAAAAAAAGACTCATTTTAACATTTTTATTTTCTTCTTCGTGATGGAAACCCTTTGTTTAATGTTTGCTGGAAAATATGAAGTGGTGTGTCTGATCAGATCACTATTCGATTGGAAGTTGCAGAAAATTTGGTGGAAGATTTTGTTGAAAAATTATCTGGTCATCTCCATCGTGGAATTCTTATGGGCATAAATGAGGTATTCTTCCTTTCATTTTATTTTTTCTACTAGAGAATACTTAATGTTGAATGTTTCAATTTAAGCATTAGAGTAGGTTTATTGAGATACTAGTCTATCGTGGGAATAAATACACTGATTTATGAAAATAAATATAGCATTCCACTTATATATAAATTAATAATCATTCTCCACAATTAGTAAAACTTAGAGTGAAACACTTCTCACATAATTTGAGAACATGGAAAGCCTTGCTTCTAGAATTTCCATATCTTGCCATCTTTGAGATATCCAATGCACTATAGACAATTCCCAGCTCAGTGCAAGCCCTGAAAAATGTATAATTCATGGGGGGATTTTTTTTAAGCATATATACAATAGTTTTAAGTCATGTACTTTCCATGAACAATAATTATATTAACATTTATGGTATTATAGCTTAGTTTTCTAAGGAAGATAGATAGTTTGTTTATGCATCTAGCTAGCATAATAACAAGTCATCGACATTTGTTTGACATGTGTTGTTTTAAGCTATCTAATTTAATTTCCATCTCATTGGAGAGGAATCAAAATTAAAACTTCAATTTATAAATGGATATTATGGTACCTAATGTCGAACATAGATTAAAGGATGAATATAAATACACTCTTAGTTTAGCTTATGCATTATCCACTTTCTAGGAGTTTTGTCCAGAAGTAGTTAGTTGTGTTGTTTCAAGCAACTAGTAGGTGATGCTATTTGTATTTTTATCTTTGAAAAAATGGACTTCTTTAATGACAATGATGACTATTTTGGCATCGACGAGTATGCAATCCATAGAGAAGCATAGGATTAGAACTAGAATAGTGCATTGTAGCAAGGTGACCTTTTCATCTCTATAAAATCCCATCCAAAATATATTTCTCTGGAGAAAAATAGGAAGTATACACATCCAGTCCCTATAAATTATTGCAATGCATGGTACACTTATTCATATCATCCATTTTTAGTTAGACTTGAAACTACAGCTATAAGAAAACCTCAATTGATCCTTTTGTATGCCTAGTGATTCCCTCAATATCATTGGAAATCATATATATGGGAAAGATGACATCTAGATAGGGAGATATGTACACTACAATATGCACATACTTCTACAAGTGGACCTTAACATCACACACTGTAGATTCCTCACTATCATGGTTATCCTTTTAACCCATCTCATATTGGATCAGATATTACAGGATAGTATATATTATGTCTTGTCAATGGAGGACAATAGCCAATGGGATGGCTCAATCAATATGAGGTACAAAGAAAATAGTCTCCTTTGAGGATCAAACCTGCTTTAGGAAAATTACTCAGTAAACGTGGTCTACATGACCCTTTTCCAACTCTCGATTGCTAACATGATCAAATGGTAGTGGACAAACATATGGAAGGATTTAGCTCCTCCCAAAAATTGAATTTCTACTTGGCTTTCTCTCAAAATATCATTACTCACTTGGGATAATCTTTGAGGAAAAAATCGAGAAGATCCCTAACACTATATTTTGTGAAAAAAATCTAGAGACAGCTCCACACCGAGTCTAATTCACTTTTGCTAAACAAAATAGATCAGGAGTGAAACTAGTAATATTTACAAGATAATCATTCACTACAGCACTCCCTTCGTAGGTTTATTGATCACTATGGATCACGCACAATAATTTTAGCTTCTAGTACAAAAGGATGATCACTTATATGGAGGTATATTACCACCTAAAAGCTATCATTGGACCTGAGCTAGGTCCTAAAATAGGAAATGGAACCCTATATACTAGTATCCCATATTCACAAGAATGGGATGACCCTTGGTAGATTTGATGGGGCAGGGAGAGAAACCCCTAGGAAGTGTAGCACTAGGGAATGGTTACATCTCCCAGACACCTGAAAAATAATAATCAAGCTAGGATTGGGCCTTGGATCATAGAATCATGTGAAACTATGTTACATCTTAAATTCTCACTCCATGTACTATTGAGGGTCTTCATGTCATATCACCATGAGAAATATGAGTTTAGTTTACTCCTTTGGTTGTTAGGACCCTTCATAATGTGACTCTTCCATCCCTTGATCAACATTGGAAACTTCCATGACATGTAGAGATTGAAACCTAATCCAAACAACCCCAAAATTGATCTCCTAGAGATATTTTCACCCCTTCCTAGTGTCCCTAGGAGAAACATTTTACTCCTCGCATTCCTATGGGGGAGCGAAAATCCCTAATTTTTTTTTTGTACACAGTTATGAACTAACTACAGAGCAAAAAAATTGCAATTTTTCACTCTACTGATCTCCCTAGGAGAAACTTTTTTCACTTTGCTTTATTTTAGGGGTGCGAAAATCCTCTTTTCCTTTCTATGTATAATTGTCCAGGGGTGAAAATCGCCTATTTTAGGTGAGCCTCGCTGCTTTTTTCTAGGGTTTACCTTGGTCTCTTAGTTCAAGGTTGTTCTCTTGATATTCTATTGTCTATTGGGAACCACAATTTCTCTTGGATCCATAATTTGGGTTCCTATTAACTATATATTTAGTTCTCTTTGATTTTTTTTAATCCATGAAGGTTAGAATCCAACATAAGCTAACTTGATCATATGTTGATCTATCTAGTTCCCTTCTTTGATTTTCCCTGATCATTAGTACCTAAACCTCTGTTAGGTTGAGCTAGTCACCCTCCATATCTATTTGGAAAAATTTGTAACCCTTTTATGGTGTTTGGGAATCAAGTTTTGATTAGGGTTTTTTAGATGCAATTTTCTATTTTATTTGTTTTGGGTGAAATTACAGATCCCTAACAAGTCCAGAACTTTGTGACCCTTTCCTAGTCCTTCCTAATCATGTGATTGAGTTTGGATTAAACATTTAAAAGTATTTCAAAGGAAGAAAACAAAGTGTCTTTAAGCACATGTTTTGTTTTCATTTTTATGAATTTTTGAAGTAGATTTGATCATGTATTCTATATCCTTTTTAACCCATATTAAGGATTAAAAAAATTTACTTGGTTTGGTTTAAAGACTTTTAAAATATTGGTATATCCTTTTATTTTCGATTCATTTTTCTTGGGTTGTACATGTTGTTTCCTTTGCATTATGATCTATCTATTGATTATTGGAAAGGATTGATTCTCTATTTCCACTTTAGTTCAAAGAGAAGCTTCTGTTTGTCTCTCTTTTAATAGTTTTACAAGATTTAAAATGGAAATATCCTTCTTGCATTAGTTTTAATCATTTGATATTTTTAGGCTTGCATTCACAACAAGAAGAAAAGATTGTTTCAAGTTTTGCATGCATTTCAGCTACAAAAAGAATATTGAGTGTGTCTTCTTTGCATTACATTTTATTGGAAACATTCATGGAATTTTTCATTCCCATAGCTTAGATGTGTTTCTTTCATGTTTTTGGAAAGTAAGGAAACAAACTAGAGTTCTTGCATTTGGTGTTGGTAGAAATATATATTTTTGCCACTTTAGGATAGTTTTGGGTGCATGATTTTTAAGTGTTTGGCTTATTTCTATCATTTTTTAAAAAACTAAAATTGCATTTGCATAGGGTTGTGAATTTAAGAATAAAATTTGTCTCTCCCTCTCTTAAGTAGGACTTCATCAAAAAGAAGATTTGCATACTCATTCATTGCATGGTTTTGAGTTGAGTCATCATGTGATCGTCCACTTAACCACATAAGATTAAATTAAACACCAGCTAAGTTAAAATATTTTAGCAACTTTGTGTGATAGGCTAGAGATGTGCTTTGATGTTGTAAAATGTAGGATCTATCCTTATTTTTCTGTGCTGCATCCCGGGGACTAAACGATTCTTCCACGTACCTAGAGTACCTTTTGAACAGTTTCACATCAGATATCTCTACTATGGATTTGAGCTCCCACATACCCTGTGTATATAGGGATACCCCTATAGTATCTTGGAACCATCCAAGTAAACATTTTGGTTGTCTTGTTGTCTCAATACACTGATAACAACACCGGGGGAGATTACTATGCAAAAGTATTGTCATGTAGACGAGTTATATGTCCAAGGGTACAATCCCAATCCTTCTTTGTTAATGCTCTAAAAATTTGGGTTGAGTATAACTATTGGACCCTATAGTATATCATGCATTGTGAAACCTTGACCCTCCTATGGGGATATGGCTTATTTACCCTACCTATTCACATGTTTGGTTGTTGCCTTTAGATTGAGTAGGGTTTTACTATGTGCTTTATATGCGGTTTATCAGAGGGTAGTGGAAAAACCTCATCATTTTGTCTTTCCTTCTTTTGTAAATGTTTGTCCTCCTTTCATTGCTACTTTGAATCTCCATCAATTAACTATAGGATTATTGGTCTAGTTTTTCAATTCAATGATATCGAGTGCACCTGATTTTCCAAATGTTAACTCTCCATTGCAAGAGAAAAAACCTCATGCTAACCCTTTTCCTTCCTCTCTAGTTGTGCCTTCTTCTTTTTCCTTCTTATTCTTTTAGTCCTCGTAACCAAGGGGAGAAGAAGAAGAAGAAAAAGAAGATTAATAGGAAGAAAAATGAGCAAGGGGTCAAATCCACACCTGCCAAGTATTATGGCTCTCAACCCACATGAAGACCTTGTAAATCCAAATTCCCTTGCAGGATTTGTAAATGTACCCACCTTCTTAAGGATTTCCCTAGTCTTCCCAATGTCTTCGAAGTGTGTTCAAATGGTTTTGAGCAACCTGCATCATCAACCTCTGGACATCATACTGATGATACCCCATAAACCAATGACTCCATGGTTAAGATTCAAAATAGTAAATTTAATATTAATTGCTTTTTATGTAAGGGGATGCACTTCACTTACCTTTTTCCTCCTTTTATGATTTTTGGAAGGTATTTCTATGTCTCAATCATGACTTCCATCTATTTATGATATTTTTCTCTTAACCAACCATTGGTTGATCAAGTGGTCGAGCTGGCTCCATCCTCGGTCATCCCACTCTTTCAGTTAATAGTGAAAAACATACAGTCCCTCACCCTCTCCATTTTTAGAGTGAAGTTGCAGTGGTCAATTTGACATCATCTCCACTCTATATCGATCATTCACCTAAGAATTTCCATTTGAATATTGGATTAGTATATTCAACGCAGTCTATGTCTCATCCTACTCTCCCACCTAAGAGTGAACCAAAAATTGCTCATGTTTATACATCCAATTTAGGTCCTTCTTAAAAAAGGTACTTTGCATTTAAACAGGACCCCCTCCAATTAATGAAGTTGTTTCCTTTGATTGGAGTAATATAATAGACCCTCATCTCTCTTCGTGTGTTCCTTTCCAAATAATTGTCATATTTGTTGAAAAGGAAATATTTCACACTTTTGTTGAAGAAGGGAGTGTTGTTAGTATTTTATCTTTAAATACCCGATAAGCTATAGGGTCTCCTCTACTTGTATCAGCCTCTAATCACATAATGGATTTTAATAGAATACCTACTATACCTTTGGGGATCCATCCTTGGTTACTTATCACCTTAGGAGGGAAAACTATATGCACCAATGTTATGGTGGTCTTAGGTCCTTTGGATTTCGATCTACTCCTTGGACATCATTATGTTTACACAATCAAAGTTGTAGTGTCCTCACTCTTTCAAGTGATGTATTTTCCCCATGACGAGAGGATCCTAACCATTGATCAAATTTCCTTTGTTAAACATAATCATTGCATGATTTCTAGCCATTAGAATTCCCTAAATGTTTTGCATGTTTAGTTGTTTCTTCCACTTAGGGGTGGGGTACTGCATGCCTACAACCTATAGACATCATGTTAGAGTTATCTCGCTAGCTTCTTATACTGGGGAGCACACTACAAACCTATGGACATCATGTTGAGTAGGAACTAGTTCTAACCATAGTTTACTTTTGGTTTCAATCTTGCATAAAAATGAAACCGATCTCAAGCAGTGTTCACCTTTGGTTTCAAGCTTGTGTAAAAATCAAACCACTCTCAAGCATAGTTTACATTTTGTTTTAATATTGTGTAAAACTGAAACCAGTATTAAGCATGGTTTACCTTTGATTCCAATCATAATATCCCTTATTTTTCAAGCTCGTTAAAAAATGAAACAAGTCATCCCAAGCATAGTTTACTTTCGGTTTCAATCTTGTGTAAAAATGAAACCAGTTGCGAGCATAATTCCCTTTTTGTGTCAAGATCAGTAAAAATGAAACAAGCTAGTTATGGGCATAGTTATTTTTCTACATCAAGCTTGTTAAAAAATGAAATACATTCTCCTCCCTTTGAATTGAGTATTCCATCTGACGTGGCGCTTGTACCTTCATTTCATTTCCCTTTATCACTTAATCCTCTTCCTTCCGCCATCCCTCGTGAACCCTTTTCTAGTGGTAGAAAAGAGTCTAGTTGGGTGAAGTAGACGATTCTATGGATGAAGCAAATCTTGGAGTCATGTCTTCATCTTCTGTACATCATACTGGAGTCAAGATGTCAATCTCTAATTATTATGATGGGGGAAAGTACCAACCACTCGACATCATGTTGGGAAATATTTTAGCATTCTTCCAACCTATATTCAAGTTTGTTAAAAATAGTAAGATGGTGTTAAGATTACTGTTTTCCTTTTTCGTGCTCTGCATCCAAACATGAAAAACATTTCTAGTGCTTTTGATACCATTATCGTGTTGATTAAAAACCTAGTAAAAGGGTATCAATCTTAGTATTTGTTCTTTCTCGTGCTCGGTAATACATGAGAATGAGTCACCGAGTACACTTTTATCACTTTTTCAGGGTCATAAACGTTATTATGAAAAAGGAAACCCCTGTAGTTGTCTTTAATCACTTTTAATACTCTCGAAATACAAAAAGATTGACAAGCAAACTTGTCTCTTACAAGCTCTTTAAAGTATTTGAAAGGTCATCTATTCGGTGGTAGTTTACCCCTTTTTTGGACCGTGTATACTTTTTTAGAAAAAGGAATACCATTGTTAACCATAGACTAAGAGAGTTTTTCTAGGTATTATTTATACGTTTTTGGGATTAGAGAACTAATTTTATGAAAAATACATTTCATACTCTTCTTTTGACTGTTTCAGACTCTCTAAATGTGAAACATCGCTAAGTTTACCTTGATTGGACTCATAAAATTAAGCATTGAAGGGACCATAAGGAAACAAACCCCTCCTTCCTTGGGTTCATAAAACAAATGAGGTTGGATGCATCAAAGATGAGCTATACCAAAAATTTGTTATCCTCCTCAAGCTTGTAAAAACCAAAAGGGGTACTCATCCATCATGATGCGGGTTAGGGATAAATAATCCAAGTCTACCATTAAAAATATTTATGGCAGCCTATGCCACCTTTGAACTTGGCACATGTTTGTGTATTGTCATACAATTGGGTAATATTCTTGTCTCTGAGTCATTCCAAGTCCATCAGTCATCCCTCTCCTTCAAGTCATTTGAAGAAGGCCTCAATCATTTTCACATTATTTCTTGGTCTCTTCCTCATTGATTCAATGTTGCGAAGTCACTTGTTGTCATGTCATTCAATGTTCAAGGGAAGTTATCCTAAGTCAACATCTGCAGTATTGTATACCCTTCAACCTTGTGTCAATTTATGTTCATTTTATCCACCATATTACATAAATTTCCAATCAATTTCATATCGATGATGTGGGATTCATCATGGCCCTCCCTTGACAATTTTGTTCCTGTCGACATCAGTACATCATCCATGAATTGGGCTTAAAAATTTTTATCCTAAAATCTACACTTGACTGCTAGTGCACAGATCTTAGGCATCTGAAGTTTGAATGATCGGTTTGGATTTAGATTTCATAAATGGTTTCATATTGTATTAGGTGTGGGAAATTATAAGGATCAAGGAATTTAAGTACCACAACAATTATTCTTCAACAAGTATTGATATAAAGAGAAAACAATTTCAGGGATCCGGTAAATATGAACTACAAGCATAAGATAAACCATATTAAGTCTCAGATACATAAATAACACGCTATACTCATATACCAGGATATAGTATTCTAAGACACAAATACTTTTTAACAAGAAATAACAATGAAGGAAAAACTATTTATGAGAATCAATGATAAACACTTTATCAAAAATGATTTCATAAATAGACATGAATCAGAACAATCACACATGCATTCACAATCATTAATGATTAAGTAAGATCATATTATGTAATGCAAATCATATTCAAAAAGGTCTCCAACACATGCTTATTGAATATCAAATTTTGTCTATTCCAAATCTAGCATCATGTCACTTGATCCTTAAAAAAAACATCTATTTTCTATTCTTTACATTTATAACCCAATAGAGAACTAAATAGTTTTTTTAGATCCAAACTTTGGGGGATTGAATATACTCAAAATAGTAAAATGAATATTACATTTGATAGCTACATTCTATGTTTTTCTAAATCAACATATGCAAAAATCTGTTAGCTACACCTATATGCCACTTGCTAATTTGATGGGTCCAAAATGATTAGTTGTATTGAGTCTTTGATTCCACTCCTTTTATTATTATCATGCCATGTAGAGCATTGGATATTGATGTTGTAGAATGACCTGTCATATATGATGAGATGGAGATTATCCTTTGACTAAACGCTTTTTTTAAAGGGAAATTAGGTTAATTTTTGGAAAAATATGTCCTTGAAGAACCACATGTATATGCTAAATTGTTACATCTATTTAAATTCTGAGAGTGGTTTTTGTGAATAGGTATGTGATGAAAAAAAAAATCTTTTGGTTTTTATATATTCCTCTCCAAATTCTCAAAACACATGACCAAAGATAATGAATAAAACAGGAAAAAATTAAATGTTTTAAATATGGAAATATAGGTTGTAAAGATCTAGTTCAATATTCCAAAGCATGATACCTATTGTAAAACTGAGGGAGGTTTTTGTTTATGGATGTGTTCTTGACAAAAACCTATTTTTTTTTTCAAATTTTGTTTTCCATATGTTCAAAAACTGAGATTTAAGTGAATGACTAAAACAGATATGTGTGTGCTATCAAATGATTATGCAACACTTTTCAAACTCTTTAACAGAAATCCCATGAAACTTTGAGCTTGCTTTACTAAAATATTTATCTTATCTCCTACAACCTTATGAGCTTCTAAACACAATGTAGCAATTTGTTTTCCTCATTCCAAGTTTTCAAGTTTGAATCTATGTAATTTGCTACTTTCCTTCTTCATTTTGATAGTTGTCGAGTGAGGTAGACACCTTATAGAATATTACACTCTGAAACAAGATCAACAAAGCATTAAAACCAGATGTCATGAACTCGTATGAACAATGGAATCAAATATAGTTGTTTTAAATGATGACATGTAGGTACATCAATCACACTAAAACATGATTAAGTTATTATTTCAATGAATAGGAAGGGTCCTTGAACTTTAATCATAAAGAAATATCATGCTTGAGCCATCAGTCGATCATATAATTACTCAATCGGGCACTGGATCTCAATATTTAATGATGTTACATTCTTGCAATTCCGCTTTACACAATATCCTTGAATTTTGTTGCTGGAATGTGTCAATTTCAATAAACTGATAAAATCTTGGAAAATATTCATAAAACAAGGTTCATGAGCATATAAAATCTAATAACAGAAGACCATAGAAGATATGTCTATAAATAAGAGCCAAGATAAAATCATTAACAAAAGAAATATATGCAACAAGTCAAAATATATTAGGTAACATAGAGTAAAGCATAGGCTAATAAATTAAAATCAAGGCTTTTAAAGACTTACAAAGAAAACAAGATAGAAACATAGGACAAAGTCTATAGTACAGTTGTAGTACTAACATATTGTTCCAATAGGGTATGGAGTCTTCCTTGTGAAGCTCCAAGAATACACAAACTATATTCCTCCTCCATTGGGTCAAAGACTTTATTTTGTTGATTATTCTATTGCACACCAAATAAACCAAAAACACACTTCAAACTAAACTTCAAACTAAAACCAAATTGCTTCACAAAGCGAGTTTATTTGTGCACAAGTCCTACTTTAACTAATTGGGCTAATGTGATCAAGTATAAATAAACTTCCAATTCAACCATTCAAGCAACTGCATGATTAACTAGACTCTTTGCACATGCTTCAACAAATTAAAAGATTGAACCAAAAAAACATTTCATCCTCAATTTGACTTTCAGAGTGAAAGAATGGTTGAAATTTCAAATGATTGAAATCCTCCATATAGATGGCCACTAGATCATAAAAATCCAAAAAAGGTACCTTTTATTTCTGCACAAAATGAATGGTTTTTTTTTGCATGTTCTAAAATCCTACTGCTTCTTGAATAGCATCAAGTTTCAACTCTAGACTTGCATCCGAAGAATCTCCCATCAACAACTTATAATTTTCCTTTTTTCCTTCCCAATATTATGTTTGAAATATTTATAATTTGAATAAGGAGGGAAGAGAATATTTTTTTCCATGTTGGTCTTCATCCTGCAAACAAGATGCTTGACCAAAATTTGAGAAAATAAAACCCTGAAATCATCATAAGTAAAAAAAGGCAGCTAATTTTTAATATCAACAAAAATATACTAATGAGAAGAAACACTCTATGATACAAAAATATCATCATCATGTGCAAACTCTTTCTCGGGACTATCTTAGTCTTTAAGAACAGAAAAATCTAATTGATTAATATAAAGATTTGAGAACGGCATAAAATATGAAAGAGATGCAATAGCATACTGCAGCAAATGAAATCCCAGGTCTGATTTTCACTATCCATTTCCTTCTTTGAATTCCTCTACATCCAAATCTTATTTTTCTTGTTTTTCTTGTTCATAGACTTTTTCTTTTTCCAAATATTCATATCTTCTTTGATCTACAAGCTTTCCACGAGCTCATAGGTAGTCTTCAACCTGCTTGGCATCTAAAAACATCCATTGAGATTTTCTTTCTCTAAGATGGAGGACTAAATTAGGATACTGATGAGTTGATACATAATATAACATGGAAATTATTTTTGAAGGTTTGATCTCCGTAGGAATACTAACATAAAATCTTTCAAACCTCCAATTAATCTTAGTAATAGGATTATCATTCTCCCTTTTCAAAGCATAAAATTCAAAAATAAATTGATCATAAGATTTATTCTTACACCAATACCTTAAGAATACATTGTGTAAATATCCCCATGATGCAATTGACTTAGCCTTTACCCTTTGAAACTAGAACCCAACATCTATAGCTAAAGATTTGGAAAATATCCTTGTGACAATATCGTTGTGTACAATCTCAAAATTGTCAATGAAATAGTAAAAGGATTCCAAGTGATTTTATGTTGTGACATGATCTTCTCCAGTAAATAAAGGCAGGTATTTAATAAACTTGGAAGGGTAAGGATGAAAAGTAGATGACATCCTTAAGGGTTTAAAATTTTTTCGTCTAATTATAAATTGACCATTAGTGGGATGAAATTAAAGTTCAATAGGATGATTACAAGCTTCAACAGTAATGGTAGAAGGTAATATATTAGCTTTATTATTTACAGGATGACAAGAATAATTAGGTTCAGGAGACATGGGTATATGTACATCATGTTGCACATGTATTTCAAATGAAGGAATATAATCAACATCAATAATTTAGGAAGAATGCAGACTTTCTTCTTCCAAAGAGGGATATGTAACTGAAATTTTATGATCATCAAAGTAGACAAAAAAAATAATGATTCTTTTGACATGCAATGGGGAATATGGGAAAGAGATTATGAATAAGAAAAAAAATTCATGAAATAAACTAACAAGCTGGTAACCTGGTCTTTCCATTTTGCTTCTTCATTTCTCTGTCAGCAAAATTCTTCTTCTTGTGGAGCCTTCTAAATGTGAAGTCGCATGGTGAATTATTTGCAATCAAAATTATGTCCACATATTCTTCACCATTAAGAACAATATTTACTCAATATCAGAACCCCAGGGAATATGACTTCGTTCCTCAATCCTCGGCAACGGTGTCAGAAGATGTTTTTCCTAAAATTTGCACTTGACCCCTAAAGCATGGAGCTTAGGCATCTGAAGTTTGAATGATTTTTTTGGATTTGGATTTCAGTAATGGTTGCATTTGTATTAGGTGTGGGAAATGATAAGGATCAAGGAATTTAAGTATTACAACAAGTATTGATATTAAAGGAAAATAGTTTCGGGGATCAGGTAAATATGAACTACAAGCATAAGATAAACCAGATTAAGTCTCAGATACATAAAGCACACACTATAATAATATAAAATGATATAATATTCTAATACATAAATAATTTTTGACAAGAAATAACAATGAAATCAAACTATTTATGAGCAGTAATGATAAACACTTTATCAAAAATGAATTCATTAATAGACATGAACTAGATTGATCACACATGGATTCACAATCTTTAATTATTAAGTTGGCTAACATTATGTATTGCAAATCATATTCAAAAATATCTCCAACAAATGCTTACTAAATATCAAAATTTTCCTTTTGCATATCTAGCATCATACTGCTTGATCCTTAAAAAAACCTCTTTGTTCTATTCTTTACATTTATAACCCAATAGAGAACTAAACAATTTTTCATATACAAACTTTGGCAGATAAAATACACTTAGAATAGTCAAAATAATAGTACATTTGATAATTACATGCTATGTTTATCTAAATCACATATGCAAAAATATGTCATCTATGCTTATATGCCACTTGCTAATTTGATGTGCTAATTTGATGTGTCCAAAATGATGAGTTGTCTTGAGTATTCGATTCCACTACTTTGATGATGATCATGCCATGTAGACCATTGGATATGGATGTTGTTGTACAATTACATGTCAGATATGATGAGATGGAAATGATCCTTTGACTAAATGTTTTTATAAAAGGGAAATTAGGCAAATTTATGGAAAAAAATGTCCCCAAAGAACCGCCTTTTATGCTAAATTGTGAGATCGGTTTAAATTCCGAGAGAGGTTTTTGTGAATAGGTTTGTGATTAAAAAAATGAAATTTTTAGATATTCCTCCTCAATTTATCTGAATACACGCCCAACTATAATTATTAAAATAGTAAATCATTAAATGTTTGAAATTTGGAAAAAAAGTTGTAAAGATCCATTCAAATTTTTTAAACCAGTATACCTATTGAAAAACTGAGGGAGGTTTTTGTTGATGGGTCCGTGATTGAAAAAACCCTTTTTTTCAAAATTTTGTTTCCATTTATTCAAAAGTCGGGCTTAAAGTGAATGACTAAAACAAAGATATGTGTGTTATCAAATGATTCTGCAACACTTTTCAAACTCTTTAACATAAATCCCATGAAACTGTGTTCTTTCTTTGCTAATATATTTAGCTTATATCATACAACCTTATGAGTTTATAAAACCAATGCAACAATATTTTTCCTCATTCCAAGTTTTCAAGTTTGGATCTATGTAATTTGCTACTTTCCTTCTTCATTATGGTAGTTGTCGAGTGAGGTAGACACTTGCTAAAATATTATACTTTGAAACAAGCTCAACAAAACTTTAAACATGGATGTCATGAACTCATATGAACAATGGAATCAAATATTTTGGGTGTTGTTAAATGATGACCTATAGGTACATCAATCACACTAAAACAGACTTGATTTATTATTTCAATGAATAGGCAGGAGCCTTGAACATTAATCATAAAGAAATATCTCGCTTGAACCATAATTCGATCATATCATTACTCAATAGGGAACTAGGCCTCAATATTTAATGATGTGACATTCCAATAGCGCCCCTTTACACAATATCCTTGAATTTCGCTATCAGAATGTGTCAATTAAATAAATTGACAAAATCTTGGAAAATATTCATAAAGAAAGGTTCATGAGAATATAAAATATAATAATATAAGAACATAGAAGAGATTTCTATAA
This sequence comes from Pseudotsuga menziesii, assembly GCA_001517045.1. Classification (NCBI taxonomy): domain Eukaryota; kingdom Viridiplantae; phylum Streptophyta; class Pinopsida; order Pinales; family Pinaceae; genus Pseudotsuga; species Pseudotsuga menziesii. Next base: position 497,961 of record LPNX010815284.1, on the reverse strand, counting down.
ATAAGAACCAAGCTAGATTCATTGACAAAATAAATGCATGCAACAAGTCAAAAGATACTATGTAACATAGAGTCAACTATAAATTAAAATCAAGGATTTTATAGACTTCTGAAAAAAAGGATAGAAACATTGGGAAAAGTCTATGGTACAGTTCCAATACTAACAGAAACCACCTTTGCATTTTCTTTAGAAGTTTCTTCTTTCCTAGTCAACAACTGTTCAAGAATAACTAGTGTTTAAATAAGTTTAAATTCTTTCAATATTGAACTATATAAGATGTGGAATTATGGCCCTCATCATGTTATCTCTGATTTTAGGGGTGAAAGTAAATATGAACCATATATTCATTGTGTTATTCTAGAGTTGGAAATATTGGCTAAGAAAGAAAGTTGGAGCAAAGTTCAAGAAATTGAGTAGAGAAAACAAGTATAGCTTGAAATAGTTCCAAAAATAAAAAGGATGGGTGCTAAAATGTAAAAGGTCATTAAAATATGGTGACCCGTCATTGGAAGGATAAACTATAGAATGAGTGATAGAAATCAATATATCTAAAAAGGGTTAAGGAAACATTGTTCAAAGAGGTGGATCCTAAGGAAAATAAAGGTAGAAAGAAAGGTCAAATGCAATGGCATGGAGGGTATACCTAAGCCAAAATTCCAATTTCAAAGTGACACTTGAAAGAGTGTGAAGGATTGATAAAAATACCCCAATTGTAAAATATTATACAATAGAAATTTTCTTGCATGCATTGAAACAAAAACTCCCTACATAAAACATGTTAAGGAAAGAAAATAAATGATGAAATTGACACTAAAAACAATGCCTATATTCCCCCAAATGAAGAAAGTGATTTTCTAGGTCAAATATATAAATATGCCAAAGCCAAGAAAAGTGAAATCCTTTGCATGCATTCTTTCTAAATTTGGATGGTTTTCCCTTAGTTATATATTGTGCCAGTAAACCTAAATTATATGATTTGGAGCCACCTATTAGTTTATGTTGAAATACTTTGATTTTCTTTGTCTAGTGTCTATGTGATGTTCTTAGTTATATATTGTGCCAACAAACCTGAATCATATGATTTGGAGCCACCTATTAGTTTATGTTGAAATACTTTGATTTGCCTTGTCTAGTTTCTATGTGATGTTCTCTTATAATTGGTCTTAATTATTACATATTGTGATTGTGTTCCTTATTCTATTATCTATATTTCATGGATATCATAGAAACTAGCTTGATATATGTTCCTTAAGTAATTTGTATCAATCAAATGCAACTTGATGTGCTACCAATGCTTGCCATCCATGTACTTGAGTTAATGGTCATTGGATTTGGATGTGTTCTTTTTCATGGTTTAGATTCTTAAATTTATTGAAACATGGGGCATGAGTCTTTTGATATAGTTGGTCTTCTTGGTACCTTGGAATGGATACCTAAGATAGTCCATCTCATTGTTACATTTTATCAAGCAACATAAAGATTTCAACAAAGCATAGAATTCTCAAATAAGTAGTATGACGAGTCATATGGACCACACAAATATTAGAAAATTGATTGAGAGTTATTGCATCATGATTGGATCAACATGAATAAATACAAAGATTATTGATTATGATATTATTACTACATAGACATAAGCATAAGCGTTTAAGAAATCAACCCATGAAGATAAAAAAAAAATAGAATGTGTTAGTGTACATGCACATTTTTTATATTTTCCCCTCTGTCTAAAGACAAGGGAACTTCCGCTAGAGTTATCCCACATTTTAGGGACAAGGAAACTTGTAACTAGAATTATTCTCCCTTTTTAGGAAGGAAGACACTCTCACTACAATTCTCCCCCTTTTATAGGGATCCTACTACAATTCTACCCTTGTTTAAGATGAATGCATCCTAATATGCTATTTTTTTGCTAGTTAGACTTCAATTAAATCATGCATTATCTAGTTAAATACTTGCTTGGATTTTTAAGTCCAATTAACACTAGTTTCTCATGCATGACTCATTTAACTACCCCATGTGGAATTTATAGGGATATCTAACCCTAGGTGCACATGCATGGCCCAGTTAACTGCCTAATAAAGCCTCACTTGGTTATTATGAGCTACCTAACTCATGCATGGCCTAGTTAATTTCCTCACAAGGGCACACATTCCTATTCTAGGCTAGTTAACTGTATATAATTTATGCATAACCTTTTTAATTTCCTCATGGGGGAACACTTGGTTATTCTAGTCTAGTTAAATACTAGATCTCTCATGCATGCTCAAGATAACTACCTCACAATGGAACACTTACCTATTCAAATAGATTTATCTTAAGTTTTCACTAGCTCTTATGTCATGCATGTAGTTAAACCTATCTCGGTTACCTATATATGAAGGGTTGCATATCATTGATTAAGCATTTAGTTATGTATTATATTGAGCATTCAATTGATTATTAAATATTACATTGATTGGACCTTTACTTGGAGGCTCTTCTCTTCTATGGAGTTCTAGTTGTACTAATTTTACATTTAGCTTCTAGATTCATCGATTCAAAATATCACGTGGTATCAAAGCCTTGGGGATTCTAAAGAAGTTGTATACATGTTTGTAGGTGGAATACACAAACTATAATGCATCAGTTGGGATGGATCAATCTCCCCAGTTAATCTTTACTCCATTCAACTATTAGGCTTCAAATACTAAGGCTGTGATTCTATTGCACAATAAATGCCTCCACAAGATCAAAATGGGAATAGAAACTAAACCAAATTCTATGTGGAAAAGGGAAATTTATTTAATTGGATGGATGAATATTTTTTATTTACATGTCTCTCTATTTCTCTTAACCTCCTATACCAAATCGAAGCTTACAAATATCCTAATGAAGTTTGGACCAAGATGAAAGGATGAGATGAGGGAGCATCAGCTGGAGAAAGATCTCATTAGTTTGATCATAAATAGTTTGATATTATCCAAGGGTTCATCAAAAAATTCAAATCATAATTTTTTTAGCTCAAGTTATGTGGAGTAAACAAGAAGGATGAGCAACTAGTTCTCTCAATCCTATCCAAATTGAGATCTAAGCAATCGGTGTTTGTTTCTACCTTCCATGCTATGGCATTGGAATTCTTAGATGCTTGGAAGATGCCTACATTGGATGATATTATTTCATCTCTTACCCATTAGAAAGGTATAAAAAAATACAAATGGGTTCCCTAAACATATCAAAGGCACATGTCATTTCTACAAATCAAGGAACCAAGAACAAAAGCACCCAAAATCCAATATTTGCATGAGATACCTCCTCCTCTATGGAAGATAATGAACAAGATCATGTGTGATTACTACAAGAAACCCAACTATAAAGAAAATAATTACATGAGGAAAGATATTGATTAGTTGATCCATCTTCTTGAATAGAAAAATATCAAGGCTCTCAAAATTATCAAGAAGAACAAATCTTTGGGTAGGTTAGATCGAGTGGTTGAGAGATATATTCGTAAGAAAAAGGTCTCTGGTTCAAATCCCAAGGTGGCTATGCAAGGTCCTCAATCGATGTCCCCACTAGTTACCTTGGTTCGATGGTTTACCTTTGGTATTGTCCTGAAAATTAGGGGAAGTACCTAAGGGTTTCCTCAGACACGTTCCATCTAAAAAAATCAAGAAGAACAAATAAACAGAAAGATCTGAAAAACTACAAGATGATAAAGAAAAAAGAAAAGAAATAGTTCATTCGCTTGTTGTGATATTTTCCTCAACATCATTTTTCATGGTTTCTTAATTCAAGGGATTTGAATCATATGGCCTCATCAAAGGAAACATTACTTCTTTGGATCCATGTAGGTGATCTCTAATATTAATGGGAAATGATGCACTAGTTTATCTCACCCATTCAGCTGTAGAAGAACCTATTATAGATCAAGTTCTTTTTGCTATAGATCTCATTGATGCCTCTTCATTTTCCTCGAGTGATATTTCAGATCCAAATAAAGAATAAGTTGTTAACATTGATGAAGAATTTATTGTAGGCCGTATAGCCAAACCTCTTTGGGCACATCAAACTCTGAAATCCTATGGTTCATACATGAACTATGTAGATGAATAGGACAATTGTACTCCATAATAGACAAGAAATATATTGAATAAAATGAATGAGATTTTTTGAGATACAATGATAGGCCCTTTATATACAACCTTAATGAGCACCTAAGATGACTATTCACAAGGTTGTGTCCTTTGTATAATTAACTATTTATTTATTATCCCTTAGTTAACTACTATTATTAATATATATATTTATTGTTTAATATTTTTATTTAGTATGCATATATTTTATTTATATTGCATTTCCTTCCCCTTAAAAATCATTTGTCCTCGAAGCATAATTTATTGAAAGACTTATCCTTAAATTTTGTTTAGCTCGTTATGTATTTTCATGATCTTTTTTGCTTGTAATTGTGACACTTGACAACATATGACGATATTTTATTATAAGTGTTGAATAAAATTGGTGAATGTTAAAAGGATCACACCACCCCATCTTATGTGGCATGGTATGACGACAACTTCCTTGATGTTGTTTGTTATAAATGGGATGATGATAAGGTGTCTTAATCTCTTGTAAATATTGATTGTTGGAACTCTCTTCAACTTTTGATGTTTTTGATGATTCAACTGGATTTGTGTTGGTTTCTTTCCCCGAGGTTTTGATTTTTTTAACTAGAAGCTTCTCTATTTCAACGGGTTCAATCATTGTTTATTTATTAATCATTGATTATTAACTGCTAAGTTTCTCTAACCTCTGTTTTTGTGATTTTTTTTCATTCTTCAGCTTCTTTATTTTTGAAACCAAGCTTTGATTATGGTTCTTCAAATGACAATTATCTTCATATTCTTGATGATATATTATTTAGCTTGTAATAAATTTTGATCACCTTGCTTCTTATCACTTGACTCATTGATTTGTGTCAGTAACTTTTGGTTTCTCTAACCTCTGTTTTTGGATTTTTTTTCATTCTTCAGCTTCTTTATTTTTGAAACCAAGCTTTGATTATGGTTCTTCAAATGACAATTATCTTCATATTCTTGATGATATATTATTTAGCTTGTAATAAATTTTGATCCCCTTGCTTCTTATCACTTGACTCATTGATTTGTGTCAGTAACTTTTGGTTATGATCTTTATAGTGAGAAATTTCTTTGTCTTTTCTTTGTAATTCTCCTTCAAGATCTTGTTTTTTACTTTCTTCATGGTTCTCTTGTATTCTCTCCAAAATATTTGAGATTGTAATTGTCTATCGTCTTGTTTTTTTTAACATAAACTGGAAATTTTTTATTGATTAAAAATGGTTGTAGCCCAACCAGGATTACAAAGGGGAATTCAAAAAAAGAAGGCTGATGACCTCTATCAGAACAGTCAGCCTTCTTATGAGTGCTTTGAGAAGTGAATCCCAAATGCTTCTGATGCTATTCCAAGAAAAAGATTGCTTGCAAGAGTAGACTCTCATGAATTGTGAGCAAAGAAGAATACAGAAACAAAACATTAAATAGGTGGAGAGGAGAAATGCCCCTTAATAAAAGGGTCCAATTTCTTCTAGGAGCCTGAGCTAATGTTTGAGGCTGCTTCCTTTTCTCTACGTTCTTTGTTTGTCTTTTGCCCTCTAGTGGCGGGTGGAGAAGGAGCAGAAAAATCTTTAGATTCAGAGGTTCCCTCTGACGAAGGGACCAAGGATGCCAATCTTGTATGGGTTGGGGTCTTGTGAATCAAAGTGTTGGGGTCTTTATTAGAACCTAAAGAAGTAGGTTTTGGAGAAGCTTATTTAGCTACCTCCAAGGAGCCAAGGGAACCAAGGATGCCATACTCCGAGACATCTGTAGCTTCAGATTCTTGCACTTCATCTTCCTGAAGAACTTCAAAACTATTTTTTTTTTCGGCCATGGAGTATCTGCAAGAGGAGAATGATCTTGAGGAGAAACCCTGTGCTGAGAAGCTTGAGGCTCCTTTCGTCGGGGAGGACGGCATCGATTAGTAACCGTCTAGAACTCTGTATCTTTGGAAGCTAGGAGATTTGTTGGTTTCTGTGATTCTGCAAGCTTGGGGCAGATTTTGGTGAAGTGGTTGTGTACATGACAGAAGTTGCATTTGAATGGGATCTGCTCGTAATCCAATTCTTGAATGTGGCTCCATTCTCCTAATGTGAGCTTTAGGGCCTCCAGGATCCCTTTTAAATATTCAGGTAATGTTACTCGTAAAATTTAATTGTTAAGACAAAAGTAGAATTTCAACTAACATTACTATTCATCATTTATTAATATACTCAAGTCTCATACTATTTGTAACTTCACCATCATAAGACAAGAGCCACATTCATGAATCTTCAGTTTATATGTTTTTTCATTTAAATAAATATGAACTCAAATGACAAGCAAAAATGATTTTGTAGAGTAAAACAAACTAAAATATTTACACAAAATTATTTCAAATAAATGAACACTGAAGTCACAAACGTTACTTAATCAACAATTCTAATTACTTATTAAACTCTATTTTCACATTGTTTTATCATGTTATATTTGAAATTTAATATGCATTTCAAGTTACTAACAACAAAGAATGAATGTTACTTTAAAATTTTGAATGCAATTATAATTTAAATTTTTTAAAAATTTACAAAATATATGTTTTTGTATTTATGAGATGTATACTTCCTTATTTTAGTTGTACATTTTTTTTCTTTATGTATTTTTTCCATATTAAATTGTATTTGTATCTATATTTATACTCAAATATTGCATACTATGATCCTAGTATGATAAGCTAACACTTTTCCATCAACATCCTTGATGATATAAAATCACCTCCACCCACCTCCATTACCAATAAGCACTTCATCTTACCTCTTTAAATACCCCTTTAGAAAATGTAGAATTCTCCTCAACATCAAACTTATTTTATTTACTGTTCCTAGTGAAATTATCCATTGGAATGATATAATAATAATAATAAACTTATCATGACTCCTTTCTCTTTGAAATCCATCAAATGATATGTATAACACAACAATAAACATAACTTGGCTCACTCTCCCTTACATTATTTATTTTGTTCTTATAACAAAATCCATTCTTCTACTTAAGCCCAATCATATTTCTAAAGTAAAATTCCCCCTCGCCTTCACCATCACATTACACCAATTTTTAAAAAATAAAATGTCTCTCCCTATCACTATCCCACTTATATTCTTCCTTTCGACTTCCCACTTATGTTATTCTCCTTTGGTAAAAAATATCCTATTACTAGTAACCTACTACTTCTTCACCAAAGAACACTACCACACTTATACCTCCATATCACTATCCCACTTATATTCTTCTTTTTGACTTCCCACTTATGTTATTCTCCTTGGTAGAAAATATCCTATTACTAGTAACCTACCTACTTCTTCACCCAGGAACACTACCACACTTATGCCTCCATACACTATTGAACACATACCTACTTATAAAGATAAAGTAATTCTCTAACACTTAGTCCCAAGTTTAGTTGGACGATGAATAGAATGATAGAGCTACTTATAAGCTTTATCATATTGTATTTTGCTCACATTGGTTGAGATGAATGAAGTTTTTAATCAAAATTCACCACTATAATAGCGACATCAAAAAGTGCAAGATAAAATAGTCCATGCACCTATAATTTCCATAGTACCAAAGAACCTTTGTGCCCTATTTGCCCTATTGTACAAATACATAGAGTTAGAGTTATATAAAAATTAGGACCCTCTCTTTGTACATTAAATATGAGGTTCTTCATCTTATACCACACCCTTAAGGATTGAGCCACTTCATTGTCTACAATAATTTTAAGTGCAGAGTGTGTCAGATGTAAGTGCAGAGCCTTTCTTCGATCATTGGTTGTTCAGATATAAGTACTGATCCTTTCTTCGATCATTGGTTGATCAGATATAAGTGTTGTTCCTTTCTTCAATCATTGGTTGATCAGATGTAAGTGCAATTGCCTTTCTTCGATCATTACTTAATCAGATGTAAGTGTAGAGCCTTTTGGCATGGAGGATTGACAATAGGAGGGATAGGAACCAATCCTCCATGCCAAAAGGCTCTACACTTACATCTGATTAAGTAATGATCGAAGAAAGGAAATTGCACTTACATTTGATCAAGCAATGATTGAAGAAAGGCACAACACTTATATCTAATCAACCAATGATCGAAGAAAGGCTCAGTACTTATATCTGAACAACCAATGATCGAAGAAAGGCTCTGCACTTACATCTGACACACTCTGCACTTAAAATTATTGTAGACGATGAAGTGGCTCAATCCTTAAGGGTGTGGTATAAGATGAAGAACCTCATATTTAATGTACAAAGAGAGGGTCCTAATTTTTATATAACTCTAACTCTATGTATTTGTACAATAGGGAAAATAGGGCACAAAGGTTCTTTGGTACTATGGAAATTATAGGTGCATGGACTATTTTATCTTGCACTTTTTGATGTCGCTAATATAGTGGTGAATTTTGATTAAAAACTTCATTCATCTCAACCAATGTGAGCAAAATACAATATGATAAAGCTTATAAGTAGCTCTATCATTCTATTCATCGTCCAACTAAACTTGGGACTAAGTGTTAGAGAATTACTTTATCTTTATAAGTAGGTATGTGTTCAATAGTGTATGGAGGCATAAGTGTGGTAGTGTTCCTGGGTGAAGAAGTAGGTAGGTTACTAGTAATAGGATATTTTCTACCAAGGAGAATAACATAAGTGGGAAGTCAAAAAGAAGAATATAAGTGGGATAGTGATATGGAGGTATAAGTGTGGTAGTGTTCTTTGGTGAAGAAGTAGTAGGTTACTAGTAATAGGATATTTTTTACCAAAGGAGAATAACATAAGTGGGAAGTCGAAAGGAAGAATATAAGTGGGATAGTGATAGGGAGAGACATTTTATTTTTTTAAAATTGGTGTAATGTAATGGTGAAGGCGAGGGGGAATTTTACTTTAGAAATATGATTGGGCTTAAGTAGAAGAATGGATTTTGTTATTAGAACAAAATAAATAATGTAAGGGAGAGTGAGCCCAGTTATGTTTATTGTTGTGTTATACATATCATTTGATGGATTTCAAAGAGAAAGGAGTCATGATAAGTTTATTATTATTATTATATCATGCCAATGGATAATTTCACTAGGAACAGTAAATAAAATAAGTTTGATGTTGAGGAGAATTCTACATTTTCTAAAGGGGTATTTAAAGAGGTAGGATGAAGTGCTTATTGGTAATGGAGGTGGGTGGAGGTGATTTTATATCATCAAGGATGTTGATGGAAAAGTGTTAGCTTATCATACTAGGATCACAATATGCAATATTTGAGTATAAATATAGATACAAATACAATTCAATATGGAAAAATACATAAAGAAAAAAAAAAGTACAACTAAAATAAGGAAGTATACATCTCATAAATACAAAAACATATATTTTGTAAATTTTTAAAAAATTTAAATTATAATTGCATTCAAAATTTTAAAGTAACATTCATTCTTTGTTGTTAGTAACTTGAAATGCATATTAAATTTCAAATATAACATGATAAAACAATGTGAAAATAGAGTTTAATAAGTAATTAGAATTGTTGATTAAGTAACGTTTGTGACTTCAGTGTTCATTTATTTGAAATAATTTTGTGTAAATATTTTAGTTTGTTTTACTCTACAAAATCATTTTTGCTTGTCATTTGAGTTCATATTTATTTAAATGAAAAAACATATAAACTGAAGATTCATGAATGTGGCTCTTGTCTTATGATGGTGAAGTTACAAATAGTATGAGACTTGAGTATATTAATAAATGATGAATAGTAATTTTAGTTGAAATTCTACTTTTGTCTTAACAATTAAATTTTACGAGTAACATTACCTGAATATTTAAAAGTTAAAATTTGTAAATATATTTACGTTGATATGTATCATATTTCAACTTTGGATGGGAGTTAGATGGAAGGTGTGGTCTTTTAATCAACATTCTTGGATGAATAAGCATGATTCATTATTCTACGAATATCCTTCATCATATACACATATCAATGGAATGAAATTACTCTATTAACATCCCTCCACTTACTAATTTGTTAATTGGAGAATTAACAATAATTGAGTCACTAATTAATCATACATTTACCCATAACTCAACTAACTATTGATGATCTGTTTAACCCACTTCTATTGCATATAACTTGCTACAGTACTCCACTTCATTCATCTCTATCACTGTGTATTCCATTATGGTAATTTTTATTTCCATTAATGGATGACATTGTGATCGTTTTCTACTTTTAAAGGTTTTCTTTAATTCAAATTATTGATTCCTATTGGAATTCTCTAACCGATAGCCTTGATCAATTGTTCTAGTTAAGCATTTAGTCAACTTAACCATATCCATATTATGTCGAATATTCATCAAATTTCGAATTCCATGCGAGTTTCCATACAAAAACTCTCAATGCAGTCGAATCTTGCCACTATGCCTAGGATTACACAAAGGTTGATTATTGGAGGATGATTGGTGCATTATCTCATTCTTTTCAAAGAGAAAGAGATGGACTTTGGGTATGTGATACAAATAAGATTAATGGAAATAGAATAAGTGTGGTGTTTGTAGTGAAATAGATAGTGAGGTTATTGGAGTTATGTATTTGATGCTTTTTATTACTAGCTTTTGGGGTCATTCACAACTACTAACTAGTGTATTAGGAGGTCACAAAGATCCAAAAGCGATTGCATGTTATCAATTGCACATCTAACACTTTTTTGACATTAGAAATTCCTCATCATCCTTCCTTCACTTTTTTGTTGTTCATTGAGCATCATGATTCTCTATGGATTTAAGGGCCATTGAGACATTAAAGGACGGTTCCTTGAACATAGTGATTGTAGCATTGAAAACCAAAGTCAATACCAACAAAACATCATTGTGTTTTATTGGTTTGTATGGGATATTGATAAGTTTTTTCACACTTAATTCTTCTTTTACTCAAAATGCAACTAGTAGCTATACAATGTGAAGGAATTGTGTTCATTTTCTAGCACTATTAGCATAAAGGTTATATATTTATTTTTATTTTTATTTTTTAACAAAAAAAAATCACACTTCATATTTTATTATAAAACTTGAACCATATTGTTCATTTGGCGTTATAACACCTTACACAAAAAGACTTATCTATGCATCTTTTAATAATTGAGCAAACATATACATCATCATTGTTCTCTTCGTTTATGGTGATAGATTCCTCTACTTTAAATGATACCACTATTGAAAGTGAAGAGAAGAGGAAAGCTGATTTATTGTCAATATAGATAGAAAGATTAAACATCTTGGCTCTAAATTGTCATATTGAAATTGAAGAGAAGAGGAAACAACATATACATCATCATTGTTATCTTCATTTATGGTGATAGATTCCTCTACTTTAAATGATACCGCTATTGAAAATGAACAGAAGAAAAAAGATGATTTATTATATATTATAAATAGACAGATTAAACATCTTGACTCTAAATCATCATATTAAAAGTGAAGAGGGGAAAAAAGCTGATTTATTATCAATGTAGATAGAGAGATTAAACATCTTAGCTCTCAATCATCATACATTCATGTTGGGTGTCAAGTCTAAGAGTTAAACATCTTGGCTCTTAATCATCATACATTAATGTTGGGTGTCAAGTCTAAGAGTTATTGCCTTGCTTAGTTCATATGACGTGGCATTGAGAAGCATCGTGTTATCCATGTGGGTGGGGCCGTTATTTGAAAAGTATTAGTATCACCCTATCATGGCAAGTGATCGTGGACATAGTATCATGATGATTGTACGTTGTATGATGTGGATGTTTTGATCATAACATGTAATAATTATGCAAATATTTAGTAGAAAGTATGGTCAATGAAACATAATTATCAATATTGCTATACTTTAATGATTAGAGTCCCTCGTTCAGTAATATTAAAACACTTTATGCCCTTTAAATAACGCCCACCACTTGGCATTGATCACCCACATTACACAAAGAATAACCGCCACGTGGCATTTACCACCCACTTTATAGAAAACATAATTGTGTGAGTTTCAAATAAAGAATATGCAACAGAGAACATAATTGTGTGAGTTTCAAATAAAGAATATGCAAAATCTAGAAGTAGGGATATAATCTAAATTTTTTAAGTGGGAATAGCCCAAATCTTGTTGGGAGATATCATTTCATTACATTCTAAAGAAAGAATACACCTTTTGGCACTCAGATTATCCAAGAATAATAACTTTGTAGATAATTAAGGTTTTATGTATATTTTATCAATTCTATCCTCTTTACTATAAATATTTATATATTTTTAATAAAATATTATTCTTCATCCTTTTTCTTGTAAATGCTTATATTTATTTCTTAAATAAAATAGTATTTCTTTACTAAGTGGAAAAGGAATATTTATTTTTTTTTAATAAATTATTATTTCTTCATCCTCTGTCATGTAAATGTTTATATTTATTTCTTAAATAAAATAGTATTTATTTATTAAGTGGGAAGGGAACTAAAGGGAGGATGGAGAATCTTTATAATTTTTATTTTCTTAAGCATTATGATTTCTTATTAGATTTATGTTAATTTTAAAATAAGAATAAAAATCAATCTTTTATGATTATGAAGGTGTTTTTTAATATTGAAAAGTATGATTAGTCTAAATGTTTTATCATTTTGATCATCTTTTGTGCCATTTTTTTTAGTCATTTTTCCTAAAATTTGACTTTATTTGTTAGAATCTTAAATATATGTTGTTGAAATTGCATAATATGGATGCACCGAAGGTATTTAAGGACATTGAATCAACTTCTGCAATAAAAAATGAAATTTTATCAATGCAAAATAGTGATTTGACCAAATATATTATCGCAAAATTATGAATAAACAAAAAAATATAAAACACAGAATGTTTAGATAACTCCATTAGATTTACATCCAATATGACATAGAAATAATAATAATAATACTATATGTTAGGAAAATATATACACATAAAAGATAATTGAAAAAAAAAACTCTATATAAACTAAAGTTAAAGATATAGTATTTAGAGGTAATATAATAATTGTTATATAAATAAATAAAAAGAGAGACAAGTGATTTACACATAACAGAAATACTGTGAATATGACATTTACATAAAAATAATGTTTATGTGCACACACATACAATAATAAAAATTATATTTTAAGTATTTATATCTATATAAGTTTTTAATCTTGTGTTTTACTGAGTTGAGTGAGATTACAATCACCCTATATCCATTTTAAATGATAAAAAAATTTACAACTTAAAGGATTTGTTCCCTTTGGTATATAATGGTGATATAATGTTGATGGTGGTAATGATTGTTAGCATTAACTGAAATCAATTTTGGTATGTCATGTATTGAGAAAAATGATAAAAAGTAATGGTTGGATTTACTATTTTATTTTTATGCTTGAAAAAAGTGGAGAAAATGTTCCTTAGATCTTTATAGTTTTGATGAGTTTATGAGTTATCTTTGTGTTACAAATATTTTGAAATTGAGATCAAATGTAGGCAAGCGTATGACTATAAGAGAAAGTGGTTTTCATGTTTCCCCTTCTTAGTATCACAAATATGACAAATTATTTCATCCCATTGCATTTAAGAGATTATCGAATGTCGTGTTTCACTATGGAACTTGTGAGAGTTCGTTTTTATTTTAGCAACCTTGATTTTCTTCTTTAATCTAACTGTAACAAAAATATATTGTTGATATTCTAGATTTGGGTTAGCAACCCCTTTATGGTACATCCTAGTTTTCTCTTATCCTCTATTCCTCTATCGCACCACAATTTCTCCTTAAATTTATATGTGATAGTATTGTTAATGGTATTAATATTTTGCAAAGCTCCCTCCTCTTGTATTCTCCAATATTTTAGCCAATACTTAGCATATTTATGCCAACTCCTCTTAAGCCGCAAGTGACTTTGACCAAATTTCGAAGCAAAAGAATCCTTTATTTCTTTTAAGTTAGCTGTATTGTCCTTGTACATTTGGTACCTAGTTACAACCATAATCTCACCAAGGGAAAACCTTACTTATATGAGGAGGATATCATGGAGCATATTTCTTGTAATATTAATATTATAGATTATCAAACTCTCCTAGGTTTGGTTGATTTTCCTCCATGATTCTCTTGAGGTGTTGTAGCTTCAAACTTCACATCACTATAAGATAACAAGAGTGACAATAATCTCAAAGAGGAGCTTATCTTTTTCCTAGAACAAAAAATTTGTTGATTTGCAGTTGTCAAAAACTAAAGTTATAGGTGTTCTACCCTCCAAATCCTTTTATCAATGATATAGGTCCAACAAAGCTTGTGATGAAGGTAAACTCCAAGATATTTATATGAATTAACTTCCTCTAAGTTGTTATTTCCATACACAAAAGTATTATATAAGTGATTGTTTTTTAATTGAATATCATAAGCTTTATTTTGTCAATGTTTATTAAGAAACTTGTTATAGAATAAAAATCCTTGAGAATTCTTAGTTATTGAGATCAAACTTAACACCTCACCATAAGAACAATAACATCATCATAATGAATAAGGATCATGATTACTCCATCTAAACTAATGCCGACAGATCTTACTTCTTCCATGCATGCCTTTAACTTATCAATATAAATGCCAAAAATGGTAGAGAATAGAGGAAATCCTTGCTTAACCCCTGTATTCCAATTAATTTATTTTGTTTAGCCCTTAGTGCTTATAAACTTAGCACTAAGGATATCATGGGGAATATTTCTTGTAAGCTTAAGATTATAGATTATAAAATTCTCCTAGATTTGCTTGATTTTCCTCCATGATTCTCTTGAGGTGTTGCAACTTCAAACTTCACATCAATATAAGAAAACAAGAGTGACGAGAGTCTCAAAGAGGAGCTTATCTTTTTCCTAGAACCAAAAAATTGTTGATTTACAGTTGTCAAGAACTAAAGTTATAGGTTTTCTACCCTCCAAATCTTTTTATTGATGATATAGGTCCAACATAGTTTGTGATGAAGGTCAATTCCAAGATATTTATATGAATTAACTTCCTCTAAGTTGTTATTGGCATACACAAAAGTATTATAAGTGATCTTTTTTTATTTGAATATCATAAGCTTTATTTTGTCAATACTTGTTATAGAATAAAAATCCTTGAGAATTCCTAATTACTTATTAAGATCAAAGGGACACCTCAGCATAAGAAAAATATCGTCATCATAATGAAGAAGGATAATGATTAATCCATTTAAAGTAATGTCAACAAACTTACTTCTTCCATGCATTCCTTTAACTTATCAATATAGATGCCAAAAATGTTAGGGAATAGGGGAAGTCCTTGCTTAACCCTTGTATTACAATTAATTTGTTTTGTTTAGTCCTTGGTGCTTCTAAGCTTAACAATAAAAATAGCATACAACCTTATCTCAACAACTTTCAACTCTAAAAAGAACATTTAACTCTTCTAATCTATTCCAAAGGTTATTTATAGGAACCATGTAAAAATATTTCCTAATGTCAACTAAGCCACATACAAGGTTGTTATTATTATTTTAACATTCCTTTGCAATAATCCTAAATGTAATTAAATGGTTCACTAGATTCTAAAATTAACTTGGCATTTATCTTTTTCTCCTTGACTTTCTAACAATATGTTAATCTTACTTTCCAAAATAATCCATATAACTTGGCTAAACAAAGGCTAATCCTTATTCTATATTGAGGGGTTATTTTTGTCTTTGCTTTTAAAAATAGGAACAACAAGGTTATAATTCCATGGCTTAAAAAATATTGTTTGACTACCATATTAAAGATCTTGTAAACATGAGGGGAAAGAATGGGTGTTCTAATTTTTAAGAATCCTACTTAGTAGCCTTCGATGTCTTTAGATTTCTCTTTTGCAAGTTGTTTAGCCCCAAACTTTGCATCTCCCAAATTAAAAACATCTTTCTTTGTAATAAGGGTTTGAATGTTATCCATGACATTAGGGGATTCATAAAGCTTATTAAGATAGTTAAAAAGCTAAATATGTATATTATGACATTATATGCATATTTATCTTTGTGGGGGAATAGTTTTAAAAGTTTGATCCAATGGGTTTAGATTTAGAATTTAATATTCAATTTTTAATTCTTTATCTAAGTCTCAATCAGGCATCGCTTTGTCCTGAAGATGAGCCACGCTTGGTTCGAAACGTCGACAATAAACTCTCTAACCGCAGATTCTCCATCAGATGCCATGAATTCTTACTGCGGAATCTCAGCAAACCTTATAATGATGATGTTTAATATACTCTTTGACCAATATCCATGATATGTAGAATAGTTGGTGGCGGGGTGTGGTTAAGACACCCCTAAGCGCAAAGGTCATCAGTTCAAATCCCACGGATACCAAAAATCCAACCATGATAAGGGTTGGTGTTGTCTAGACCGGGTATGATCCCTTAGTGATTTTGACGGCTTAGATGTCGAAAAAAAAGTTAATAAATTCAAATTAAAAAATTAAATAAAATATTGGTATTCATAATACCATCTCTAATACCATCTCTATGTATTAACATGGTAGAAATAAAAATACCAACATTATTATAGTTTTTATAAATGAAAAAGACCTAAAAAGGTATTAAGTACTTATGAAATTGGGTAAAGTTGAGCCTTATGCTATTAAGGCCACAACATGTTAAATGAAATTTATGCTTATCCTCCACCTCATACAAATTTGGTTAGTCCAACAATTCATTATGGAGACTATGAACCTTACTTTTAGTTTTTAAAATATTTTTAATTTTAAAAATACATTTTTATTATTTAATTTCAAAATGTTGAAAAATAGTTTGATTCAATAAAATAATATTTAAAAAAATTGTAATATTTAAGTTTTTTCTTATTAATAATTTCATTATTGTTACAAGATTTATTTTTAACTTTTGTAAAAATTTAGAATTTATATTATCAATATTATTAATTAATTAATTAAGTAATTTTTTTCTGTTTTAAGGGTTTAACCCAATTTTAGCATTTCTACCTTAATCTCTTTAAATCATGTGGTAGGTGTTATTCATACAAGAAGCGAAAAAAAAGGCTCTATCCTTGCTCAACACGATTATGATTAGTTAGGTTTATGTTTTGATTTAGTTATATTTTTTTTCCGAGAAAAAAATCACTTTGTTTTTACTCAATAAACATTGACTGTTTTTCGAGGCATATATAAAGGCTCACACAAGTTTCCACACGACATGCACAAAGGCCACTCATAGGTCAAAAAATAAACATAAGCATAGTAATGTTTGTTCGAGTGTTCAAAGCCTTACATATTGATTTACCAATAGATTATTTTCATAATCTTTTATCAACATAACCCTGGCAGAAGCATCAAAGCCCCTTTGAAAAGTTTATCTGCCTCGACATTCAATTCTCTGTAAATGTGTTGAAAAAAAATTGATTCAATTTCTTTCATTTAGCTTCTTATTGCTCTTAACAGATACAGATATTGTAAATATAGTGCATTTATTTGAATTTTGATTTGATTATACATATAAAGATGTGCATTTTTTCGAACATCTTCTAAGGAACTAGAAAGTGAAAGTTAATATATTTGGTATTTTCTTAAAACAAATTGAGATTGATGACTTAATAAATCCATTTGTCTTGTTTCCTTATATTTAATCTAATGGATCACTTTCCTTTTTAAACATGGCCTGTCCAATTCATGTTACCTTTTTTATCTCGGTAAGGGGGATTTTCAATTGTAATAATTTATAAATAAATAAGTGTTTACCTTTCTAAGCATGACGTGTCCAATTCATGTTACCTTTTGATCTCCCTGAGGGTTTTCAACTAATAAATTATAAATTAGGGTTTACTTTTCTAAGCATGACTTGTCGAATTCATGTTACCTTTTGATCTCCCTAAGGGGTTTTCAATTGTAATAAAGTATCAAAGGGTTTACCTCCTTTGCATAATTGATTCTATTTTTACACCACCCACCTCAAATCAAAGGGTTGGGTTTTATTGATGTTTAAAGTTTTGATTGTATGGCAGCATGTTTTCGATTTGCCTTGGAAGTTCATCTAAAAATGATTTAATTTATCTAATAATGATTTAGGATCCTAATTTTGATGGCTTTTTATTTTTATTTTTTTATTTTATAATAATGATTATTTTATTTTATTTTATAATGATTTAGGTTGATATTGATTTAAGCTTAGGTTCTTGACTTTGATAGTTTTTCTTTTCTTTTCACAGACATGATTCTTGTAATAAAATGTGAAGTGTGTCTAGATAAACTATTTATATGAAGACTTATTTTTTATAATACATTCCTAAATAATAAATCAATTAAAAATCACTTCTTTATATGACTAACTTTTCCAAAAAAATTCTAGTCTCGAGTCAAGCTTTATACATGACTCTATGCATATTCATGAATAAGTGATCATTTCTTTATAAACCCAAAGTATTTAAGAAATCTACTTTTTAAATATTTCAAATACTTTATAAAATTATTAAAATCTATATGAAGACAATGAGTTTTAATAGGTGTTATCGATATAATAATCAAGTTAAAGTTCTTGGGATAGCTTAGTACTAACCATGACAAAAGGTGGGAATCTATGTTTATTTTTTTATTAGCTCATTTCCTTCTAGTGCAATGGTGTGGTTTGTGGGTTTCGGGGTTTCTGGTGGTCACTTATTTTTTTAAGGTTTGGTTAGGATTTTTTATTACGTTGCAGTCCCTTTCCTCTACGTCATGTGTCCCCTCTTTGGTGGGGTTTTTATGTCGTTTTTTTATCCACTTCCTTTTTTGGGTATTAGGGTTTCCTTTCTCTTTTATGGGGAGCACACATACTTGTGAGGCAACTCTAGTTCTAGCTCTGGCGCCACATTCTTCTCATCGGATTCCTGCCGTTGTTCCACTCACTATTGGCAATATTAGTACTTATTCTGGTATGGATTTGTCAGGATCTGCCAAACTTTCATTTCCTTCATGTGACCCTTCTCTCAATGCTGGAAAGGAGAACTTTGGTCATTTTTTGGAACTTTTTGGGGATGGCTTGGTAGGTTCACAGGGGAATTATCATCAGAAGTTTAAAGCCTATAAATCTCTTAACATGAAGCGACACTTTGTTTTATGGTGTGATATTACAATGGAGAGGGTGGAATCTATATGCTTTTAGGCGCTGGTAGGTCGTTTCGAATACACCAAATTGCAAAAGGAAGAGCTTTCGGCTTGGTTGGTTAAGCATTGAAGCCACTTATTGATTATGTTCCCTATTTTAGCTTACTGGAAAATGGGTGAATAGTCTTTAATTTTTTGGAAGATTATGATGCCACGAAAATTCTGGGTGGTGTTTGGCTTGTTCGGAAAGGATCCTTGGTCTTGAGTCATTAGCATAGTGATTTCAACCCTATGAAGGAAAGGCTTGTTAAAAAATATCTTTGGGTTCTTCTTCCTACCTTTCCCTTCCATCTTTGGACTAAGCCGGTCCTTCTCCACCTGGTGAATACTTTGTGTCGTTTTATCGGCATTGATGATGAACTCTTTCATGCTTTTGATAAATGTATGGTGACTGTTTTGGTTGAATTAGATGTTTCGGTTGGCCTTCCCATGAGCTGGATATTTTGTGGGGATCGATGTTTTACACTGAGCGACTCGATTATTTAAAGTTTTTGTTTCGTTGGCATTTCTATCGTGCTATTGGTCACTTGAAAGCTAAGTGCCCCAAGCTGCTCAGGGGTTCGTTTTCTTCAAACTATGAGTCGAAACTGGTAGGAGGTGGTTCAACACGGTGGGTAACTACTCTAGGGGACGTTCCTTCTTGGGACTTGATAAAATCCTTACAAGATATGTCTCCTTCTGACTCTCCTACTTTCTATGATGGGTTATCTAAAAATGAAATTTTGTTTATCCAACCTCTAGAGGAGGAAGTTTCCTTACGCCGGTCAGCTTGTGTCTTGGGGCCTTTGTGTGAGAATCCTTCCTTGTATGCTATATATTCTACCTCATATGTGATGGCTACTTCCCCCATTGTCATTGTCCTGGGTCCTACCTATACACCTTCGGAGTCTTTCCTTGTGGTCGATAACTCGGTAGGGGTGGGCTCTCTAGTCTCTTCGCAGTCCTGTCATGTTATACTTTTTTATGGTCCAGAGTTGCATGCTTCCAATTCACTTTTTTGGTCTCTTGATAATTTGCCACCTTTGGATGGCTCTTTGGTGTTAGAACTTTATGAACCTAGTCTCCACAGAGTGGATGTTGGTCCAAAGAACCGACTAGAAACTCCCTCCTTTGCAGATGCGACCCTCAAGTCTTCTCTTTCTATATTCTCTGATAACCCTATTGACACTCCTTCTATAGTCCCCCTTGCTTCCATTAGACACTAGAATGTTACCATTTGCAAGGTTAAAAAACCTCCCCAAGATAAGAAGAGCCTTTCAGATCCCATGGATGAGGTTTATGTCCCTATTTATACTCAGTTAAAGGAGGTTTCTAGGGCTTCTGATTTTTCTTCATATTCTTGAGAACTTAGAGCAGGAAATCCCTCTACCCTAGTTTCCTCATGATTATTTTTTCCTTTAATATTCAAGGGATTGGGGGAAACCCAAGTTCAGGGCCCTCAAACATCTCTTGGATTCAATCAACCCTAATATCATTTTCCTCCGGGAAACTATGTGCCCTAGCACTTCTTCCCTTTTTTCCTTCGTCAAGCCATGTCTGGGGTGGTTCTATTGTGTCATTGATGCATAGGGATTATCTGGTGGTTTATTGACTTCTTGGAATCTGAGGATTTCCAACCTTAAGGATTTTGTTTCTTGTGTTGGTATTCTAGTGGAAGGCTCTTTCTTGGGCTTTGATGCTTCATTTTAATGTTTAAATTTTTATGGGCCTTACATTAATCGTAATCTTTTTTTGAACAAGGTGGAGTAGGGGGGGTTTATAAACATCCCCAATTTGATTCTAGCTAGTGATTTGAACTTCACTCTGTTTTGTTTTCATATTTTGGGCTCGAGTGTTCGGTTGGACCCTATGGCTTATTTTTGTAATCATTTGCTTGAGCACAATCACTTGGTTGATGTACTTCCTGTCAAAGTATCTCCCACTTGGTGAAAGTACAGATCTAGGCTTATGGGTGTCAATAAGAGGTTGGTTCGTTTTGCTATGGATGAATCACTTTGTAACTCTCTATAGAGATACCATTCTTGGGTGGTATGCTCGGACATTTATATAACCACTTCCCCATTTTCTTTCATTTTGAGGCGGTAATGGAGCGACCTAATTACCCTTTTAAATTTAATCATACCTGGCTCTGGGAATTGGATTTAATTTCTCTTGTCAAGTCTTCTTTGTCAGGTTCTTATCCACCTAATGGTTCTTATGCTATGCATAGTTTGGTGTTTAAACTTAAATAGTCAAAGCATGTGATGACTGGCTGGGAGAAAGTTAAAAAATGTTGTTATGATTTGGATATTGTTGATATTGATCAATATATTAAGGATATTCTCGAGATACACACTTCAGGAATTTTAATAGATGTTGTTACCCTTCGTCTAGCGAAATTGAAATCCCATCAGGATTATATGTTGGAGCATGAAGCTTTGTCGATGTGACTTAAGAGTCGGGTTGTTTGGCTGGAACATGGGGGTACTAACTCCAAATTATTTCACAGTTTTGTGAATTCTAGATGTAATCTCAATTCCATTTGGGATTTAAAGGATGAGCAAGGGAAATGGTATCATTCACAACCTCGACTGAAGAATGAAGCTATTAATTATTTCTCAACCTTGTTCAAAGAGAGTGGTGATGCTAGGATTACTAATCATCTCAATGTTATTAAACATTTTCCTACCTTATTCTTAGCTGAGGATGTGGTTGATATTGGTTGTGAGGTTTCTTTACAAGAAGTGGAAGCTACTCTTAAATCTTTTTCTATGGAAAAAAATAATGGTCCGTATAGATGGATTGTTGAATTTTTCTTGTCTTTCTTTGATTTAATGGGTAAGGATATTTTGGAGGCCATTAAGCAGTCACGTTTGGAGGGTTATGTGTTGAAGGCCCTCAATTTGAATTTTATCACTCTTATCCTTAAATGTGCAAAGCCTGAATATTTTTCATATTTCCACCCAATTTCTTTATGCAACCTGGTTTATAAGGTCATTACTAATATTCTTGCAAACATGATGAAACCTAAATTGGTGAATGTCCTCTCTAAGGAACAGTTCATATTTCTTGGCAATCGACAGATCTTGGAGGCTATGGGGATTAATCAAGAATGTTTACATTCCATCAAGACAAAAAACATGGAAGCTCTAGTTTTTAAGATGGACCTTAATAAAACATACGACAGAGTAAATTGGGTGTTTCTAAGATTAAACTTCTTCATATAGGGTTGCATGTTGAAATCAAAAATTGGATCATGGCATGTGTCACTTCAACTTGTTTTGTGGTACTTGTCAATGGATCTCCTTCTAATTTTTTTTCTGCATCTCGTGGGATGTGGCAAGGATGCCCCTTGTCCCATTTACTCTTCCTTATCGTTATTGAAGACTTAAGTCTCATGCTTAATCTAGCTAAAGGAGACGTTTCACTACAGGGGATCGTGTTTTCTTCTTTGACTACTATCTCCCATCTCTTATATGTTGATGATGTGGTTTTGTTCGATGTGGGTTTTATTGTTGAATGGGAATGTTTCTCGAGCATTCTTAATATATTTTTTTTCTGCTTTAGGTATGTTGATTAACCCTTTGAAGTTGGGTTTCCTTAGCTCTGGTATGGAAGATGAGGTGTGTTGGGATTATTATTAATCCTCCCTTTGACCACATAAGTCTATTTTTCTATTTTCCTAGATTAGGAGGTCATCATCACTTCACTAGTGCATGGGGGACACACCTAGGGTACATCTTCCACTTACTGCACCTGATTGCATGACTTTAGGTGCCCCAGGGATAAATCCCTATACTTTAAGAGCCCACTCTAAGTGCCACCAATAGTGTCCAACAGTTAACCCTAGTCAGTGTGTAGTTATGCTCAGTTATGCTCTGATTCCCATCAGTTAGATCACTCTTAGTCTCTCTAGCGCCAATTTGCATTATTTAAGGGAGGTAGGGAGAATTTACTTGCCTACCTTCTTCAGTTAACTAGTTGTGAACTTTTTTCATTATCCACAGTTGCACTAGTTAGCTCTAGTGGTGATTTTTCTCACACTGATTTATCTCTGGAGTTAGTCCGAGTTGGTAGATTTGAATCCGACCTTCTCAATTATCCTATATATATAACCATTGTATTACAAATTATTTACTAAATATGTGGATTAACATTGATTCATGAATATAGTCATTTTATTCTAATTTTGTCCCAGGGGTGTGCAATTTTGTCATGATTAATTGAATAGTTTATGCTAAATTCTTCTCTCTTCTACAACATTCTCTTCCATTTGAATTCATGCAGGTTGATGATCCTGTGCTTCATATTATTTAACATGGTATCAAAGTTGGTATCAAGGCCAATAGAAAACGTCACAAGCTTCCATTGCTGCACCAAAATACATTTTGTTTCCACATAAATCCTTGTATTACTGCCTTACTCCCT
The DNA here is from genome assembly GCA_001517045.1 of Pseudotsuga menziesii. Lineage (NCBI taxonomy): Eukaryota > Viridiplantae > Streptophyta > Pinopsida > Pinales > Pinaceae > Pseudotsuga > Pseudotsuga menziesii. The sequence continues at coordinate 474,276 of LPNX010815284.1, read as the reverse complement.
CTAGATTATGTCTAGAGAAGTCTATCCAGGTGTGATGCACACAAAAAAAGTGCACATGTCTAAGTAGAGAGTGTTTGTTCTAATTTGATTCAAATTGAATTTGTTTTGTAGGTACAACTTCAATATGGATTTGAAATCAGTTCCTCCTCTATCACCATTCAATTATGTTGAGTGGAAATTGAAGATGGTTTCATATCTTGAGAGACACGATCTTCTTGATGTGTCTTTTGGATCTGGTAAAGAATCTTATGAAGAGGAAAATGATTGTCTAGATGACTATGAAAGAGAATATGCAAATATGTGTATGGTAATGACTCATGATATTCATTATCTCATGGAAACGGGTGAGTATCCATTCAAGCTCTAGAGAAATCTAGATAGAGCCTTTGGTGTGCAGAAAGAAGTAGATAATACCTAGAGTGAATCTAACACCTTCTCAAGTGTTTTTCCTTCAAATGTATCATCCTCAATTCTCTCTGATGAAGTTGTTCAAGATGAAGAAATAACAGAATCTTCATCTCATTCAATTTGAAATGTTGAAAGTCTCCTTGTAGTGACTCCTTCTCATGTTGCTCCAAAAGTTTATGAGATCTCTAATATCTCATCTTCTCATATAGATGATCCAGAAGAAGACATTTGAACCTACATTGTTGAAGAAAAAATCTCCTTCCATCCTACTCAGTCATTCTCCAGTGATTCTTCTATTCTAAATTCTATGCAAAGTTTTTCAGTGAAAGCTCAAGGAGATGAAGAGAAATTTTATTCATCTCTCTCCAATATGTTGTTGGTGTGCATAAAAGTGATACTTTGGATTTTTTGGAAGAAATGTCATATTTTAGGAGTGATCCATTCACCCTCCGTGATCTAGTGCTTCCAAAAAATTCCTACATGATTGCTTGCACCAATACTCATAGTTTTATTAAATAAGGAGAACAAAGTGCATTTGTCATCTCAGTGTCGCAGTTGGAACCTTTGTTCCTTATTTTGGGATCTAATATCACCTTAATTGATTCAATTTTCAATTTTCAAAATCCTCTAGTCATGCTTGTATGTTGGTTGTGGAGCCTGATCTTCCAGATCCAGAGATATTATTTAGTTGTGTCTGTACCCCAGGTGTACTATACACTCATTCCCCCTGCCTTGGGGTTCGAGGCAGCCTAAAAAAGGGGCTTTGGGGGCGGAGCCCCCGAGAATTTTTTTTGGGATGTGTGTTGGCCAACAGTTTTACGAACCCATGGAATTGGGTTAACCGCAGTATTTTTCAATGGTATTTCCCCTATAAAAGAAAGCATTGTAACACAACTATGTATGGTATTGTATTGTATTGGAAGAGAAACTGTGAGAGCATGAAGAGGAAGCGTAACAGTTTTGCTACAGGGTGTATCCCTTCATCTTTCTGGACTGTAATAAAAGGACTAGAAATTTCTTTGTGGACATAGCCCATTGTTTGGGTGAACCACGCTATATCTATGTCTCTCTATAATGTTTTAATGTGTTTTGCATCTTGTTTATTGATTTAACTATATATCTGTTATTGCTATGCGCTCCTGTTTTCTAACATTGTAGTTGTTCTCATCCATTTTGGTGTGAAAAATCAAGCACCTCAAGTCTCTTTCAAAATTTCTACTACTGGGGATGCGATGTCAGTTTCTTCTTTTGAGTTTGATGATATTAAATCTTGTGAATCGTTGGATATTTTGGAAGCTCTTTCAGATTATGGATCTCAAGAATTTGCGCTCCATGGTCCCAGGCCTCCTCCTCCTTCCTATTCGATCACATGCTCATCTCCTCACAGTGCTAGTAAACATGGATACATCTTGCATTCACTTGGATAGTTTCTCCTCACATCTAGAGCTGAATTTGCCTCACATGGATCAATGTTCAAAGCTGAAACATATCAATTGCTTGGGTGTACCTCACATGGTTCGAATTCTCAAGAACTTTTTCTCTTTTGTCATATTTTCTCAGTTGCTCTACATGGTCCCATAACCTATCATATGTAGTTGTCTATGTTCCTAATTCAATTGAGAAAATTCATGTTCTTCTAAAGAGGAATATTTCTCCAGACATAATCATTTAGTTTGGAGAGGTTCACATGTACAGTCCCAGGATACTAGTGCACAAAAGGATAATCACTCTGAAAACTGTATCTCTATGGAGCAGTATTCTAAAAACATTTTTCACATGTTTTTTGATATAAAAGATTCATCCTAGTTTTTCCTGCTTATTTTGAGGAGGGGGGGGGTTCCCATGAGGTTTTCCACATTTTTTTTCAGTTTGTTAAGCAGTTCCTTTTACATTTAGATTGAATGGGTGACTTTTGGTCTTATTTTCCAGGGCCCATGTTATCCAAAGTCAATATTAACGGGGGGTGTTGGGATTATTATTAATCATCCATTCGACCACATAAGTTTATTTGTCTATTTTCCTAACTTAATAGGTCATCATCACTTCCCTAGTGCATGGGGGACACAACTAGGAGAAATTTTACACTTAGCGCACCTGATTGCACAAGTTTAGGTGCCCCAGGGACAAATCCCTATAATTTAGGAGCCCACTCTAAGTGCTACTAGCATTTGACCCTAGTCGATGTGCAGTTATGCTCAGTTATGCTCTGATTCCCATCAGTTAGATCACTCTCAGTATCTCTAGTGTCATTTTGCATGATTTAAGGGAGGTAGGGAGAATTTACTCACCTACCCTCTTCAGTTAACTGGTTGTGAATTGTTTTAGTGATCCGGAGTTGCACTAGTTAGCTCTAGTGGTGATTTTTCTCAGACTGAGTTATCTTCGGAGTCAGTCCGAGTTGGTATATTTGAATCCTATATTAGGAATTCAAATGATCCTATATGTATAACCATTGTAGTACATATTATTTACTGAGTATGTGGATTATTATTGATTCATGAATATAATCATATTATTCCAATTTTGTCCCATGTGCGTACAATTTTGTCATGATTAATTGAATAGTTTATGCTAATTTCTTCTCTCTTCTACAACATTCTCTTCCATTTGAATTCATGCAATATGATGACCCTATTCTTCATATAATTTAACAAGGTGGTGGATCATATATTTTCCTTTATGCCTTATAAAGTAGAAGACTTGGATGATGGATTCAATTACCTCGAGTATTGGCTTAAGCTTAACAATTATCACGTCAATGATTGACGTTGGTTGATTAAAAAATTTGAAAAATGTATTGGCCATTGGTCCTATTGCCTTCTATCTTTGGGAGTTCATGTTATCCTCATTTATTCTATCCTTTCGAGCACCGTGATCTATTGGTTTTCTCTGGCCAACATTCCTAGTTATGTCATGAAGGCGATCTTCCAATGTATTTACAATTTCCTTTGGAATGACGTGGCTACTAGTAACAAAATGCATCTCGTTAGATGGGAGAACATTGCTAAACCTTATTGTTATGGTGGTTGGAATATTAAAAATATTTATTGGTTTAGTATGGCTCTTTGAGTGAAAAGCTTGTGGTTGTCCCTTTTTGGTAACAGGTTGTGGACTCGGGTTTTAAAAGATAAGTATCTAAACAATAGTTCTTTCTCTCAGTGGCTGAGGATTCCAGAGAAGTCGGTACATGGTACTTCTCTCTTTTGGAATGGTTTTATGAGGGTTTTCTTTTGGCTCAAGAAAGCTTTGTGTTGGAAAGTTGGTAATGGTCTATCTATTTTGATTGGTGTGGATCTGATTGTCAGTTATGCAATTGGGGTGATCTTTCCAACACAAATTCCTATTGGCTTATGTTTGTTGATCTGCAACTTGAGGATAAGTGGTGATTTCCCTAGGATCATTACATTAAATATCTTAAACATGTTGGCATCCGTTGATGAATGGTGAGGATTCAGTGGTGTGGTCGTTCAATAAAAAGTTTGGTTCTTTAATAGCAAAGGGTGCTAATACTTCCATTATTCATTCTCTTGTGCCTCCGCGAGGTTATTGGTGGTAGTGTAAGATATGGAAATGGATATTTCCATTGAGGTTTAAATTCTTTTTTTGTTATGCTCCGCAAATAGAATCCTTACATGGGATAACTTGACTAAACACAGATAGTGCATTCCTAACCGTTGTAGTCTACATTGTGCGAAAGAAGAAACTATAGACCATTTATTTACAGATTGCCTCTTTAGCAAGGCAGTTCGTGATGCTATGTCATCCTCTTTGTCTCCTCCTTTCTGATGGGAAGGTCTTTCTCTGCTTGATAACTTGATGAGATGGACCGATGTCTCCACTGATCTGCTCTATCTACCGATCTTTTTTTGCTGGGCTATGTGGAGATCCAGGAACTTGCGGATCTTTGAAGAAAATAGAACTTTGATCCATTATTGTGCAACTTCCATTTTGGTTTGGTTCAAGGTTTTTTTGTTCCCTGCTATTTCCAAATCTTTCCGCGTTATAGTCTCTCCTCTGTCTCTCTCCTTTGCTACCAATTTTTTTGACAAGGTGAGTATGTGTGGTATGTGTGGGGAAGGTATGGTTTTGTATATCACTCAGTCACATTATTTTTTATTGAAAATGGGATGCATACCTTACACCAATACCATAGCCAAACTCTTATCCCTTTGGGGTCTACTTTATATCACTTCCATCTTTGATTTTCCTACTTTGTCCATTATTGGGGACTCTAAGGTGATTGTGGATTGGGCCAACAAGTTGTCCCACTTGAAGGTGTTGGATCTGGATCATTAGTGCTCCTGTACCTTTTCTTTATTGCATTCCTTGATCTCCTTTCAAATTATTCATATTTATCGCGAGCATAACATGGTAATGGATAACCTATGTAAATCGGCAGTAACCATTCCTGCGTGATCACTTTTTTTTGAGGAATTTGTGGATGAAGAATTTTTTTTTGAGGGATCTTTTACAACATTCTCATTTGAAGTCTTTGTTCTTATTTTTATGACTATCCTCTTGTAATTATGTAGAGATACCTTGTAGCATTGAGTTCTTTTAGTGCATTGTGCCCACATTAGACTCATGATTGTTTCCCTAGCCAAATTACTTCATCGACACTGATTGTCACTTGTTTTGTTGTTGTTGTTGTTTTGTTTGGAGATTTATCTCGTATGTTATTATCTACAATATACTCTTGTTACCTTTAATTATATAGAATAACAAAGAACAATTAAAAAAAAGAAGTTAAAGTCCTACAACTATACACATCCTAAGGCCAAATTTTCTTCAAAACCACAATCCTTCTTATAACTTTTCTACAAACTTTTGTTTAAAAAGTAAATCTCAAACAAGAGATACATGAAAACATGTTTTTTTTTCACATTCAAAATAATGAATACAAAATTATATTATGATTTATTGAATCTATAAATCAAAGTATTGCTGATAAGATTATTAATCTCTTTGCGTTTGAATATGTAACACTAAGTTGTCTTCCATGAGACTCCTAATGAAAAAATATGGAGATCCAAAAAGACAGATGTTTTTGTTTTTGAACTACCTTAAAAGCATCAAGGATTTAAAGAATTGTGTTGCCAATAGATACTTTCATGTTATATCCGTGTATGTAATACTATTTTTATAAATATAGGCAATACTTTCGAACAATTCGTTTCATTATTTTGTAATATATAGTGTTATCACATAATAACTTTAAACCTTTGGTATACGAGGTATGATGTAGTAATAAAATGAGTTTAGGGGAAGATGTTGATGTTATATGGCTTTTCTATCAAAAATATTTGTGATTCTATAAAGATAGAGGGGATGGTTTTGTAAAGATAGAGATTTCTACCTTATAACAAGGGGATGGTTTTGTAAAGAGAGAGATTTCTATCTTATAACAAGGGGAGTTGCATAGTAGTGTTGTTTCTACTGAAGTATTTTAATAAATATATATTTATGATAAGCACTTAATAATTTTATAAAGAAATATGTTATCTCTATGTTATGATAGATGGCATTGTTAATAATCATTTGTTATTATTGGAAAAGGTAATTTATTTATGCATTATTCAACTTTATGAGCTCATGTTTGCAAGTTGAAGAAGCTTCCAAAATTTAAATGAAAACCAATCTCTCATAAGTGTAGTGAAAATCCTCTCTCTAAAGGACAATGCAAGTGGTCTCTCTTTATTTCCCATAGTAATAGGGTAGGGATTTTTGGGTGGTTGGGAAGGGTAGGGTGTAACCCCTCTACCTTTTTCATACTAATTCTTCTGAGATTTGTTATTTCTTTCTCTATTAGCCTTATGTTTGTGTCGAAGTAGCATTGGCTCCAAATAGAAGTAGTTTATGAGGAATTTTGTTCTTCATGTGGCTTTTTGGTGTTGTTCATTCAATTGAATCACTTATTATTGAAGTTGGTAATACCCTATTAGTTCTTAAAGCCACAAGACATGTTCTCCACCATCTTAACTTGATCGGGTTGGTTATGGAAACAATATGAGACACTTACAAGGAAGGCATCATATTTAGGAAAAAAGGTAAATCTTCAAAATGGTGAATAAGCAACGAAAACATATTTTTTAGGTCCTATGCATCCTAGTTTCCCTTCTACTTTTGATTGATTCAACAAAAAGGTTTGATTGCTTGAGCACTCTTAGTATCTTTCATGAGTCAACATTGAGTATATCAACATGATTCTTATCTTATGGTCGAAATCCACATTACCTCTTTGGGTGTCCAATAGGGAACACACTATTATTTTATTATAATCCAAACTAAACAAATCTTACTAATTAACATGACAATGTGTGAAAACTAAACATTTTTTTCTAATATGCATATGGATCACATGAGATATGTATGTTGTAGCTACTTTTTTGTTAACCGTTTCCCTTCATGACCACAATCCATGGGATTGGTGGGGTTGAGGGTGAGCTACTGGGCAAGTAATAAAAAATATTCTTGGAGAATGCCTTGCACTGGAGGAGGAGCGTTGGGAATTTTAGAGAAGGGAGTTGAGCCCTAGATGGCATTGGGTTACTTGGATGCTTGCATAAAGGCTTGGAGTTTCCTTGGGGAGGTCTAACATGTTCTTCATACTAATTGTTTAGTAAGAAAAGTTATGTCTATCTTAGGATCAGTAACTAATGGAGGAAAGACTTACGTGCTCTAGTGCTTCAGACTTGGTAATTATAGTAAGAATATTGAGAATTATAGCAGGTTCTAGCAGGTGCTTCAAACTAATAGAGAAATATTTTTAAAAACACAAGTAGATCTGTAGCCACTTTGGTACTATATAGTATAATATTATTATAACAATGTGAGAGTTCTACAAATTTATTGATTTGCTACAGCCTATATGTGCAACATTAAGAATCTTGGAAACAAGAGTTCAAATAAATATTGCTAATCGATTCCTTCCATTTCTCGAGCAATTGAATTTTCAACATCTAGCAAGAGGATGGATTAAGAATGAGAACTAAGTATGTTACTTTTAACTCCTTATAATAGTATCTATGTCTTCCTGCTTTGATGCAACACACAAGATATGACTATGATGTTGTTGAAACTAGTGCTCCTCCTAGCATGGATTATTAGTATTTGCACTTGAAATATTTTCCCTCTAAATCAAATGCTTAAATTGGAGCTTTGATATGCAATTTTCATAATTGATTAAGTTTCAATTGCTTTATGCTTGAATTGGGAAGGTATCTACGTAGTATAAACAAATAAAAGTATCCATGAACTGGAAATGTATGTCAAGCTATAGGTTATATAAATTATCATAAGCTATTGTTATGAATGGCTATTGACATTTTGAATAATAATGAGCTACTCTAACTATTACTATCACAAGTTGATTTTCTATGTATTTTCATTTGTGATGTCACTGAGTCCAACATAGGATTTCTTAGAGAATGTTAGAACCTTTATGGAAATATTGTTTGCATAGATGTCAAAGTAAAGCGGGACTACAAATTTCTAAGATAAAGTTGCAAGATAGAGATTGTTGGAAATATTGTTTTTGGATTTTTTATGCTCAATTTGGATACCTCGTATTTGAAGGAATTTTTACTCTATATTCCTAGCTCGAATTGAAGTATAGGTTACATGGTTGGAAACATTAGTTAGATACCTTTCCAATAGTATATGGAACTCCCTCTAACTCCATAGGAATAAGAATATATGAAAGGATTTGTAAAGTCATCCCAACCAAAATTTTAGATTGGCCCCATCGGGATATTGAATAGTGTTATGTCAACCCAAAACATGATTTAAGAAGAGTATAAATAGAAGGAGGAACTACTTATTTTATATTTCATTTATCCATTAATGGATCTCTGAAAAAAGGTGTGCACTTGTGGAAGAGGAAGGTCTTCTAGTGTTTGAAGAAGGATTTGAAGATGTTTTTTGGGGTTTTGAAGATATTCTTAATGATATTCTCTTGAAGGTTTTTCTTAGGGTATCTAAGGTTTTCTAAGGAATAAGGCATACCTTTTGAAGAGGAAGGGATATTTTATTGTAAGTTATTCTTTGGATGAAGCTAAGATAGAAGGTGATTATTCCATATTTTGGAGCTAACTTGAAGGTAATAATATGACATAATTATGGCTAATTATGGTGCATATAGAAGGAAAATTTTGAAGCAAATTATGGTGCATATGTAGAAAGAGGTGTTGTCTATTAGAAGAGTACAAATTGGCGTAGAGTGAGATCAAAGAATGAATTACAAGAAGAAGAAGAAGCAACAACAATAACAACATCAATAGCAATAGTAGACGATTGGTGTCTCCAATAGGTTGGTGCTTACATATTACCAAGTTGGTGCTCAGTTGAGGATATTGGCGTCTACAATAGGTCAGTGCCTACATATTTTTGATTTGGTGCTCATTTTAGGGGATTTGTGTCTCTAGTAGGCAGGTGCCAACAAAATTTGTTACAATAGGTTGGTGCCTACATAAATTTATAAAGATAATATTTTTGTGTTTTTCTCCCAAAAGGGTTTCCACATTATATATTATGTACTGTGATTTGAGCTTATATGTATTATTGTTTCTTATTTAATGAATGATTAATGAATGCTTATGTAATGGAATAAAAAGTATTATATTGATTCACTCCCCCTCTTAGTATAACCATAATACTAACACAAGAGCAATTTGCAAAAGGAATTTCCTACATTATATTAATGATCATAGCTTTGATACATGGGTCAAAACGCGAAGTTGGGAAACAATTTTATGACAACGGAGTGAAAAAAAAGAGGTCATGCAGATGAACACGCAAAAAAAATTCAACTATAAACTCTCGGCCGAGAGTTTAAAAAACTCTAGGTCGAGAGTTTGTGAGAGTTCAAACTCTCAGTCGAGAGTTTGAACCAAATCATTGCATTGTACTTTTAAAAAAACTCTCGGATGAGAGTTTGAACTAAAATCTCGGTCGAGAGTTTGGAAGATATTTTTCTGGCCAAGAGTTTATCATCCACAAAACCTGCGAAATTATTCGGCATCTTTCTAGAACCTACAACTTCACCAAGCCCAAACCCCTGCAAATTTTAAATATTATTTCTCGGACTTGGTAGCAATGGATTCATATCTGAATCTAGTTTCCAATGATATAATAATTGTTTCATTTTTATTTGAGTTTCTATTTATTAATAATTTTTTTCTAAACCTTATCCCTTAAAAATTTTATTACTTTGAAAATCACCCGAAATGAAAATTCAATATCATAACAAAGAGAACACCAAAAAAAATGAAATATTCATACAGATCATTATTTCCTTTTACTCTTCAGAAGGGTACTTTTGTTTTTTCCAATAAGAGTCACACTAAAAATAAAACTGAAGCTCACCAACATGTGTCAATAATGCACCATTTTATGAACTTATGTTGTTCCGATAAATAATAATAAAATAGTTCTCAAGTCCGAAAAACTGCAAAATATAGTCCATGCACAAGTGCAGTGTGTGTATATTATGATCATACATTGTTTTACCTAAAATGAATAACCATCTCTCAAAAAACTAGCATCCACGCTGGTCACTCATTATCCATACCTAAAATTTTCAAGTATATGTCGTTTGTGCATGCCAAATTTTTCCCATGATATGTCCATAAAAAAAAAATAAAAAAAAAAAATACAAGTAGAAATCTAATTCAATTCTCTAAAACATGTGTGTTTACTTCAAGTTTAAATTCCTAAGGGAAATATGGTTTTAAAGAGGTCGAAGTTGAAAAACATAAAAATTAGCAGTTTTGTTTGTAAAAAACAAGCCAAAAGTGTTACCCAACTTCGTGTTTTCACCCACATCCAACAAAAGAAAATACAAGATAAAATGCATAAGGATTGTAAGTGCAAAAAAAGAAGTAGAATGAGGACACAAGTGTACAAAGGTCATGAAAAGCGAAACAAAGGCCATGTAAACGATACAAATTAGAAGATTGTGGCAAGTGGAGTTAAAGTGGTTTGCATTGACATTGATAATACTAAAAACTTCATTATCCAAAGTCTTATATGCCTAACAAAATAAAAATGAAACTAATGCTACAAAATCAAAATCAAATAAATGTTAAATTTTCTCATAACATTAGTTGAGTTTCCAAGGTTTCTAATAAATTCACATTCACAATCTAGTAGTATGTATCTTCAAACCAAATATTTAATGAAGAAATACACCATCCACATTAGCTAACCTTAATATAAAACCAAATAAAACCTCAAATTATGGGATTTTTCGAAAAAAAAATAATGTATTTTTATTTCCACTAAAAACATAGTCCATGCATAGTAAAACATGTAATTACATGCAATATGAAGTCTATTACTATAATTCCCATAACATAAAAATAAGGGACTAAAAATGCACTAACCTTCATTTATAATTGTTGAAAAATGTGGCAAAAAGTACCCAAGGCAGAAGTTGGGCAGTTAACATCACCATAGAATTTCACATAATGGTGATTGTGCTCATAACAGTGGTAGTTCTTGTAACTATAAAAGTTGTGATTAAGATATTATATATTTGTAAGCCCAAGAGGAAAAGTACAAAAGGTTGTAAGCATGTTGTGGGTGATTGTAAATCTCTACTATTGAGTAATAAGAATATCAGTATCTTTCCCATGGATGTTTCCTTGACATATTGTGAGGGTTTTACCACATAAATTTTGCATCTTGTCTTGTTTGGTTGTTGTTTTGAATCTTGTGATTATTTCTCACATCCATAATAAGTGGTATTAGAGCAGGGGATAAGTGCGAGGATAAACAATTTGAGAAGGAATCCTGTGTTATATGCAAAGATACTTTTGACCATCTGCAATCATCAGTTGAATCACACATTACAGTATAGACTTATCGAAGGTTCCATTAAGAGGAGTATACTTCTGACATTATTTTATGCATCGAATGATTCACATGATAACATTCACCACATGAAGAAATATGAATGAATGGGATCCACAAAGGTCGAGATAGTGCCAGTGGAGGTCATAAAGGTCAAGACAGTGCTGAAGGAGATCCATGGAGATTGAGATAGTGATGGTGTAGGGCAGGGAGGTCAAGACAACGAAGGAAATACATGTGAAGTGGGATTTTCCTATCCACCTATAATAAATGTTGTATGTAAAGGGAGAGTTATTCAACAATTTTGAACAAAAGAGGGATATGTGAGGCTACAACCATTTCTTTAGACAATTTCGGTGGGCTAATTGGCAACATATATCTTGGGGATGGATTCTAGAAAAGGAGTCATGGTGAATGAGGACGTGATAGTGAAGGCCATAGGTATCTTCTTGGTTGCGTTCTAGAAAAGGTCATATGCTCTTGATCTGCAACATTTGGAAAATGTACTATTTAAGGAATTATGTTGAATGTTCTAAGACAACCTGGTCATGAAAAATACCTCAAGGTATTTATGGGAGCTTCATGCCTCCTAGGTGACTATTGGGTCTGCAAGTCGAGTCATCCCATATTTGGAAATATCAAAATGGGTAGTAAACCAACTGGACTAACATGATTTGTTTGAGGCACTATAGGAAGATGCAAGAGAGCCATAAGATAGAACCATCAATTGGAGAATGGTGAAACCTATTTAAAAGGATTGCACTAGCTCACAGATTGCATGTTCAAAACTCAAAAGATAGTGCATGGGGAGTTTTTGTATTGTGAGATCATAGACTAAAGATCAACAACAATTTTGAAGCAATGAGACGTGAATAGTCAGTTTTTGGAGGATTTTAAGGACCAGAGGGTCTTGTAGTGTGGCTGAGAGCTCATAACTACTATCCCATATGGATTGAGGAAGGAGTTGAAGGTTACATCCAGAGTTATCAATTCCATGGAATTGTTAAGAAATTTTCTCATTCCACAAGTTTGATAGAGGCACCAGTCTATTTTTGTATCATGTGATTTACAAGATAGTCAAGGGAAAATCATGATATTGTTCAATTTTGGTGCTTGTTCTAATGGTGATGAGTTAAAGTGAAAAATTCAAGGTGGGCAAGTTCAAAAAGGAGAATAAATTCAAACCATGGAAGCTTACAATGCATGATATATTGGTACAACAAGTATTGCGCAAGGTGTTGGTAGGAAAGACAAAGAGACCTATTGGTATGAATTAGGAGGAATGAGAAGATATACTAGCAAGGGCTCTTAGAGACATTTGGTTGTGTTTAGTAAAGTATGTTATTTTCAATATTATTCGAGAGGAAACAACAACTGGCTTATGGAGTAGAATGGAGAGCCTTCATTTGACAAAATATGTGACAAATTAGATCTACTTAAAGAGGCAATTGTTCATTTTATGAATGAAAGAAGGTACCAAAATTGTTGAACATATTAATATTTCCAGTACTCTTATGTCCCAATTGACTAGTATGGGTGAAAATATTGAAGAAGAAGACAAGGAAATCACATTATAATTGTGTTCATTGATTGAATCTTAGAACCACATAATCACTTCTATTAGATTTATCACAACACACACCCTTGAATAAGATACAATTGTGGGAGCCTTATTGTCTAAGGAGGTAAGGAGGATTTGCAATGCATAAAAATCCACACTAGAAGATATGGTGTTCAGGGGTCAATTCACAAAAAGAGGGGGGAATCCAAGAGGTCCAGCTAGATCTAAGTCAAAATACAAAAAGGGTAAGAAAAATGTTGGTACTGCAAGAAATCAGAGCACTCAAGAAATATTGTTGGAAGAGGAAAGTATCAAAGGATGACTCTACAAAGGAAGCAAAACTAGCTAAGACAAGTTCGAGTATGATTGATGAAGTTTTATCTATTTGTAATGTGTCACAATAAAATTTGGAATGGTTATTAGATTATGGTGCTTCATATCACATGTGTTCACGTAGGAGTTGGTTTTGTTCTTACCAAACTATTGATGGTGGTGTTATTCTTATGGGAAATGATATTTTAGCTTGTAAGATTGTTAGGATTGGGAGAATTAAGGTTAAAATGTTCGATGGTATTGTATGAATTAACATAGGTAAGGCATGCACCATAACTCAATAAGAATTTAATTTCCTTGGGATTTTTTTATTCTATAGGTTATAAAGTTATTTGTCGAAGTGGATCGAAGGGAGTACTGGCATTAATGAAGAAAAAATAATATGTGAGGAAGAAAATGAGCTTACCTATTTATAGAATGAATGATTGGGACATATGAGTGAGAAAGAGGAAAAGGCACTGATAAATTTTAAGTTACTTCCAAATTTAAAATCTTTGAATTTGAATTTATGCAAGCATTGTGTTGTTGGGAAGTAGAGTAGACATAAATTTAAATCATGTAGTCATACAAGTAAGGGTATTCTCAACGATTACTCTAGAAAGGTGTGGGATTATGTGTTTGATGTGGTTGTAAAGAGAATTGTCACATCAATCAAGTGTTTAAGAACATATAATGGAGGCGAGTTCACATCTTTGGAAATTGAAAATTATTGCAAGGAAGCTAGGATTGAAAGGCATAAAACCACACTTTGTTATAGATCACCATAAGATACAATAGACTATAAGATTCCTAAAGATGTATGAACATGCCATTCGTGTGATTAATCAATTTTTTGTTGTGATGCTTATGCTCTTAATCAACGTTATAAGTTGGACCCCATATCAAATAAATATATTTTTGTTGGTTTAATGATGGATTTAAGGGATACAGATTGTGCTGTCCTACTACTCATGATTAACAGATATTTGGATGAGGAAATATATTTGAAACAACTATAAGGTATTGTTTAGTATCACAAAAGAAGATTTGTTTGCAAGCTGAAGAAGTCATTATATGGTCTGATGCAGTCTCCTAGGTAATCGTATAAGAAGTTTGTTTCCTTCATGATGAGCCAAATAAAAGAAGTATGACCATAGTGTTTATTTCAAAATTTTAAATGGTATATTCATTATCTTCTTAATATATGTTAACGATATGCTTGTAGCAAACAAAATCATGGTTGAGATAATCGAGTTGAAGGATGAGTTAGCTAGGACATTTAATATGAAGGATCTAGGAGTAGCAAAAAAGCTATTGGGCATAGAAATATATAGAGCCAGGAAATAGGGTAAGATCTGGTTATCACCACAAAGTATTCAGATATGAAACCAATAAATATCCCTTTGGCTTCCCATTTTAATTTTTCTTCAAGTTTATGTCCTAGTAATAAAGAAAAAAAATGATTTGTCTTGTATATTGTATGTTAGCACATTAGGAAGTTTGATGTATGTGATTGTATGTACAAGACTAGATCTTTCACAAGTAGTTGGTGTTGTCAACGGATAGATGGAAAATTATTGGGAAACAATGAAATGGGTGCTTCTCTATACATAAGTAATTATTATATCACCTATAACGGATGTGGTGGTTCAAGTTGTGGATATGTTGAATTAGATTTCGCAAGTGATTTGGAAAAAAGGGGATCTACTTTGAAATTTTTTATGGAGGTGGATCAGCTCTTGAGAAAGTCCATACAAAAGAAAATTGTGTGTGTTTGGATTCTCTTGGAATGCAGAAAAGGTGATAAATGGTCTTGGGAAAGGTATCAGGTAAATTGTTATCTAGGCCCGGTTGTTGAAAAATGTTACAACAATTACCCAAGGTGAAAGTTGGGTAATAAACATAACCATAGTAGTTCATATAGCAATGGTCGTTCTCATAATAGTGGTACTTCTTGTAACTATAGAAATTATGATTTAAAATGTTATATGTTTTTAATCTCTAAGAAGCAAAGTACTAAAGGTTTTAAACTTAATGTTGGTGATTGTAAATCTCTATTATTCAGCAATAAGAATATCGATATCGTTCTCGTGAATGTTTCCTTAAATATTGTGAGTATTTTACCATATAATTTTTTTGTTTTATCTTGTATGATTGTTTTTCTGAATTTTGTGATTATTGCTCACATCTCCAAGATTTATGTTGAAGATAAATTTATATAAATTAAAAATACACTAATGTATGTTGAAGATAAATTTATATTGAATTAATAGAAGCATTACAAATGGCACGAGTGTTTGGTAAGTGAAATACAAACTATTTAGTAAAAATGAGGCATTTTTTATTTTATTTGATATTTGTAAATTATTTGATCTGTGAATATGTATGATTTTTAACTCTTTATTAATGTCGTACAAATATATTTTTTAACATAGCAAAAAAATAATATTTTAATTTAAAATAAAAACTTAATTAATTGATTATAAAATAATTTCTAATTTTTGGTCTGATGATAGGTGGAGGGTCCACCTGAAATGCGTCAATCACTTCTAAATTTCTACACAATGCAAATCCATAAGCTTGCATGCAATGACTGAACATTGTGGAAACATTCATGCACAAAAAATAACAATAAAATGTTCTTTGATTTTCATATATACTAATATTAATAATTTATTTTTAAAATTGTAAATTAATTAGATATTAATGAGATTTATTATTTTTTAGAAAAATCCATTTCGCAAAATATTTTGAGTACTTAGTTTGTATATATTATCTCCTTTCCATTTCAAACATGTAAACAAGAGCCACGTGGTGGCGATGTCCTTGACATTGCCACTAGCTTTAGGGCCAACTGTGAACAGTAGTTTTTTGTAATGTAAACAATTGTTGAAGGAATTGTTTTTTTTTCACTTGATGAATCATTTATATATAGAATCTATAATCCTTGTTTCAATAAAAAAATTGAAACTTTGTTTTTATTGATAAAAATTATTCATTTAAAACAAATTTCAAAAACTATTATTTTTTTAAAGAAAAACACTACTGGGCTAACTTACATTTAAAAAAAATCTCTGAATCAATTTAACCATTCCCCAGTCCTAGACTATGGAAATGAACGCAATGGATATTGATTAGAAAATATATCCGGTGAAGATGTGGTTTTCCGTTCACACCTTTCCCAACTTAATATCGATTATTTATCATCAATTAAGCACACATTCAATCAAGTAAAATTGATTCCTCGTCGCTTAAGCACGCAATCAAACAAGAAAAAATTAATAACATTAGTTTGTACTCGATCAAGCATATAACATTGAAAGTGGAAGTTTAGATAGTAGATCATTTTTTTCATACCATCATTGTAACAAGAAAATAAAAATTATGTTCAAATAGTAGATCCTTCTTTCATAATTACGTCATTGTAAAAAGATAAAAATTATGTTTGATCAAATGATGCAAATTAGCTACTCAATAAACTTAATCCATTTGCAATAATTTTAATTGAAAATGTTTGCTTCTTTCCCATTTTCATGGGCTTGAACTGTAGAATGTTGTACAAATGTAATTCCAATTTCTTACTTGGGCCTAGACTTCAAAATTATAAGAATCTACTTCAAACACCGTCCCCTTTTACTTCTCATGGAGCTCATATTATAATCTAATTTTGGATAGCCTTGCCTACTTCCTCCATTATATATTAGACATGTCCACAAATTACTTCATTATATATAAGATATGTCCGCAAATTACTTCATTATATATAAGATATGTCTGCAAGTTACTTCGTTATATATAAGATATGTCCTCAAATTGAAAGAAAAGAAACGATATACAAATACAATTGCAGAGAGGTAGATATACATAAAGAACCAAAAATATAGATGAAATACATGAAACACCAAAAAATCATGGAGGTATAGCATATAGGTGCATGTGTCCTATGGGAGTGCAGAATTCGAAAGGAAAATTTTCCACAACGAGGATGAATTCCTTCTAAAATTTGAATAGCACAACTCACATACATCATGCGTTTTCATTATGTAGGGTGGGGGGTTGAAAGCAAAACTCTTACAACTCAGGTTCCACAATTGCAATGTTAACTTAAAAGTAAACTCTTATTGAATATAACTAGTATAGAAATGAAAGTAATACTCAGTTTCAAACATTTTTTTCGCTGGCTAAATTCAGCTCAATATCTACAACTCTGTGATCAAGTAATATCCTTATTTATATTTTGAAACTGAATCTCACGTTATGTGATGGATCCATGTCATGTAGGGAACTGTTACTAATGAGAATTCAAATAAAATCTCTTTCTAAGATCATCCATCTGGGTAGGGCACCACTTTCTGTAACCACCTCACATAAATTTATCCTTACACCTCCTTATACCCACCATAAGAAAACAAAAAAAAAGCGAGGATGAGGGATTTTAGCATACATAACATCTTAATATCCACTTCCTCCTTTGTCCTAACATCAGTTCCTAAAATTTAAACCACATTTAAATCCCAATTATTACAATTATTCCAAAATAAGAATAACATATCATGTTGCAGAAACCCTTGTAAAATGTGTGGCGCAGAGAGTAAATTACCTAGGTATATCCAACTTTCTCAGGGTTACTTGCTCGGTTATGCCTACATGTGACAGTTGTGTTGGATTATGAAGATACTTAAAAACCGATTTCCAAGTTCGTGTAATCTTATGTTATGAGCCCAGCAACACTCAGTCTGCAATAAGATGTTCTCAACCTTGTTATTCTTAGTCACCAGACTTTAAGAACCTAAATAGTACAATTTCAATCTATTACTCTACTACAAGACATTGCTCCTAAGGAGAATGGTGCATTCTACAAAGTTCTCCATGAGACTCTGATTCAAATTTATATGCAGGTTTCATACATATAACATAAATTACTAAGTGGCCTTAATCCTTAATGCAATCTTATAAAATCAAATGATTTTTGGGAAATTTAATCCTTGGAATTCTTAATTTTAATTGTATAGGTATAGCACTGTTGTTGATCTTGCATCTGATTCTGTATTTTCAACCAATGAGGGTTTCCATGGCTAGCAATTACAAAGAGTTTGTGGTGGGTGGATGGGTATATAGCCTATTTTTATATGAAAATGCATTTCACATAAATTTTATTCAACTACAAAAACCACTGATTCCCATCTATTTAAATGAAGTGTTGGTTTATAACTATATTAAATCTGATTAAACAAAATATCATGGATTTGTAATTTTTAGTCTATTTGAGGTTTTGGGTGGGATTAGGAGACCTCAAAACTACTTGGGCATGGTGCAAAAAACATAACATTCATTCTCCAAGTGAAATTATTGGAATGGCGGTGAATCATTACCAAGAACTGCTTATTTTTTGCTATTGTTTAGCTAGTTTAAATTGTTGAGTAAGGTAGTTTTATGCATAATATATTAAGATTGAATTCTACCACTATTTTTGCTTAAATTTTTTTTCTTTCATACGTACATCTTGATTTCTTCCTAATTCCACCGTGCTCTTGGAGTTTTGGGATCGCAAAATCGACCCAAAACCTCAATTTTTTTTTATGAGAACCATGAAATTTATTTACCAAACGTGGGAAAGGTAACCCACAAGTATATTTCGCATAAACATTATGCAACCATGAAAAATGGGGATGCCTACACAAGTAGACACTGGCATTGGTTTATAATGATATCAAAAACAAATGCACACCCAACATATGGAGACTTCTACACAACACTCACTCTCTCTATTGCAAGGTTTCAGACAAGGCGTCATAAGCTTAAGAGAATATTACATATAAGTTGTAAGATCTTATAGTTGTTTTAAATCTAATAAATACAAACAAGCATACCTAAGAAATTTCTTGAAAATCCACAGCAGGGGAACTTGAGTAAATGCTATGTTAACTGGAAAAGCAAAAAAAACCATGGATTCACTTACTTCTTTAGCAAGTTGTGATGAATTAAGAACTACAATAGGTGTGGCTCCAGTGCGAATGGAATACACGGGTCCATAATTCCTGGAACATTGTGTGAATGTATGGTGGGGTTTCTTTTCCCTAAGCTGCAGCAAGTTTCGAACAATAGGAAATCCCAACACAACTGCACTCAATGTTTCAATATCAAGATCTATGTAACAAGATTACAGACAATCAACCCAGAAGAAAAAAAAACTATAAAAATTAGATACCAAGTGGGTAATCTTTTGATGGCTATCTATTGATCCATAACAGCCTCCCAATACAAATGGCTACTGCAGCCATGAGAAAATCCCTTAACACGACTTCAACATCTTCTATCCTTCTAAACAGTATTGCTAAGCGCCCAAAATTTAATCACTCCTTTTCATATACTTGAAGCATTAAACTTCTATAGAATATCTATCCTCACATTGGGATTTGATATTATTGTGCAATCTACTGTGGTGAAACAAATAAAATAATCAGGCATTAATTAGCAACTAGAAAATTGATCATGCCACAAATTCCCAAAATGAAATGAACCCTCTCCCCCATCATTGTAGTGTCAACAATAGAGTGGATGAGCTGGCCTGAGTCACTTGGCTTCCCTAGCAAGGCCCCTATGTAATCTCAATATAAGTATTTTCATCTTTTATATATGTCATGGTAACATTTGGGGTTATATGATATTTTGATGTTGTAAAAATAGGAATCCTATACATCTTTCTTTAGATTAAAATGTTACCTAAATTAGCCAACTTATGTTTCTCTTTGGACAGAATCCATGTTATTCAGTTTCTATGAAACTTCAATAGCCATTGTTGTTCGGATTTCACTTTAAGAACTACAATGAAAACTTAGTATGATATTTTGATGTTGTAAATATAGAATCATATGTTATTTTTCTCTAGTTTGAAATGCAGCCTAACTCAACCAGCTCATGTCTCTCTTTAGAGAGAAACCATTTTATTCACAATTTTTTATGAAACTTCAATAGCCATTGTTGTCCTAATTTCCATTTAAGGACTACGGTGAAAACTTAGTCTATGATATTGTTTACAAAATAAATTTCAAGCAATTCACTATCAATTATATTCTTGCTAATGAATTTAAATCATGCTACTCCCACTTATATTGTTCATAATGAAATTTTAAAAACTCCACCCAGTAGCAGTTCTATAACTAATACAAGTCCCGTAATCCTTAGCTTATGGTGTGTATTAACAATTCAGTAACTAGTACAAGTCCCGTAATCCTTAATTTATGGTGTGTACTAATTAGTGCACCAAGATAAATTGTCTTGATTTCATGCCCAAACAAATATGTCATGGGGCATGTAAATTTTTGCAATTTTTATTTAAAATTCATGTTATAGAAACATCAATTTGCACAACAATTAACTAAGAACGTGTATAATTGTGTTAAATGCATATAATTTACCATTTAATAGACAACCATGAATAGTATGGATTAGAACATATTATTGGCAGTCATGGATGATGTCTCAGGTTTTATTCCTTTGATAAAATGTGATTGTGAATATTTATCTGCACATTGTAGTTGATGACAACACTATAATCTCTTCTCCAAGGTAGACAACTCTTCAACACACAATTTCCAACATTGGATAGTCAACCATCTATCCAGATGTCCTCACCTTTTATGTGTTCAATGGTTCCTCCACCACATTATTCCATAGCATATATCTATAGCAACCACACCTAAAAAGAACTTTATCACTCCTTTGAACATGATAAAATGATAGATTTACAGGCCACTATACACAACAACCAAAGAGGTCATTATTTTACCGAGATACAAGAAGTACATACTACATTGAAGCTTACGAGAGAATTACATTCATAATGTTTGAGTGGCTCTTAACCTAAATCACACACACAACATGACTATCATCTACCATGTAGACCATACATACATTTGATGATAATAAAGAGGCGCTACCAAACCTTGGGCTCCACCACTCTGATCTGCTGCTTCTAAGAGTGAGATTTGAAGGGAATGGACCAAATGATTATCACATGGTAAATTGCAACCAAGCCAACCCCAATAAATGGACCAACCCAGAAAATCCATTGTCCCCCCAAAAACCCAAACAAGAATAAAAAACTTTGAGCATCATAATATAATCTGATATGTAAATTTTTTTAGCAATGTATAGGATGAATGCAATCAATTTCTCCTTTTCCTCGTGATAGCACAATGGGACATGTTCAACCTGATCGAAGCACATGATGGAGGCCCAGTTACACCCCACTTGGAATGCATGCACTAAGTCCATGGGTAACACGCAGAGTGGGATAATAGAGGTGGCTGAAGGGAGGATAGCCTCTGGCACACACTGTTTATTGAATACTGATAACCCCACTACCCTGTCCAAGGTTAGCCGTCATTATAGATTTCAATGGTCATCATGCCTGGGACATTAAATTTGGTCGACGTTTGCTCATTGTCAGGGGGTGGACAACACAAAATGAGGCAAGCATCAGCCTCAAGTAACCAATAGCAATTTTAAAAAAAAATTAAATTTGTTTTTAATACAAATTCTAAACAACAATGTTAAAATGATAGTCTAAGGAAACATTAATCTCTTCATTGCTAAACTAATATCATTGATTGAAGAAGACATAAAAATGTTCTGATTTCTTAGTTTAAAAAAAATAGAATATTAAAATATTGTTATATGATGTAAATTTTACAACATCATTCCCCTTCTAAAGCATCCCTTCCCATCCCTTGGTTAAAATGAAAACAAAAAAGAAAAAGAAAATCCTCGTAAAAAGGAAAAAAGAATATTGATATGAGATGCATATATTACAACATGGGAACATGGGAAATAGAATATGAATATGGGATGCATATATTCAACATCATCCCCATCCTATTTCGAAGGAAGTGTGAGTTGAGAGTATACTTAGGAAGGAAGATTTATGAGTGCATCCCTTTCCCAAGAAAAAGAGAGTATCCCTTTGGCAAAGTAAGGAGGAAAGAAATGTATAAGGAATTCTCATTTCTTGGCCCATAAGTGAGGAGAGTATTAATGCACGACATATAATAAGGAAGGAGAGTATTCATGTGGAACTTGTATAACACATCATCACCGTCCCATAAGGAAAGGAAGGAATGTATCCATAGGAAGGACCTACCATGTCCCAAGTAAGGAGAGGATAGTATTCAACCAATATAGATGATGAATTTATATAGTAGGATGCTCTGATTTTTCTAGTTAATATTTTTATTTTATTTTTAATTGAAATAGATATAATATTTTTATTTTATTTTTAATTGAAATGGATAGAGGTTTGTATTAAAAAGAGTTGTTAGTCAAATCAAATAGTAGAAAGTACAAAAATAGGCAATCGTGTTGGGGCTTTCAAGACTTGCTTCCCTCCATCAAAGAGTCCATTAAAGAGTTGGGAGGTAAAGAGCCCACACTTTCTCATAAATATATTTTTTCCTCTAGTTTCATGTGTCTATGAGTATATTTTTACAAATTTCTTACATAACAAAATGAAGAAAAAGTACATGATTATTTGAGAAGGATGAATAGGTTTCCTCCCCTTAAATACAGGTGAATCCAAGTTGGGTCAATGTCTTAACTCTGGATCTGATTCAGTTTCTTTTCATTTATAATTCTGATTTGATTTCCTTCCCCTCGTGAGTGGAAGAGATGGATGAGGAAATTTCCTAAAGACTTTGGCATAAGAGGGTTTAAAGATGCTAGAGGATCCTCTTACACTATTGTAAGAAGTTTGGAAAGATTATTGTTTTGGGACCTATTCTAGAACATCAATACTTCCTTTGGGTTCTTCCTGTTGTCAACTTCAACATATTTAGATGGTTTCTCTTCCTCCTCATTTTCAATTTTTAAATGTTCTAAAGATTCAATGGCTTCGAATATGTTATTGCTTGGTTTAGGAATATATTCTTCGACTTTATAACCTTCTTCTACCTCCTTGAAGTGATATTTCTTGCACCTATTAGTTATTATCCTGAAAGTGTTATGTTTGATTCCTTATAGGGGTTTGAAATACGAGGAGGTTAAGTCTTTGGAATATTTGGGTAGTTTTAGCAAAGTGCAACCATATTCATGGAAAGAGATGCATTTCAAAGGGATATATTCATAATCTAGAACTTGAAGATGAAACCATGCATCCATAGTGATTTATATAGCCTTGGGGAGGCCTTTCTCCCAATTCACTTCCACATAAATATGAGCACAAGAAAGGAGGTTTCTCTTTTGTTTTACTCGATCAATGTATCGACCAATATTGTTCCCAATATCTTTGAGAGAGATATCATTCCAAAAAATTATTGGAATATGGTGAAGAGTTATCCACACTTGCACGGTTGTAATCTCCTCTTCCATATTGAAATCAATAGACCAAGGAGCTAAAATCATTCATTTAAATCCCATGAAATAGGGTCTTTAGTGGAAAATAAGGTCCCAATTTTATTTTTAAGGAAATATGAAAAGAAAAAATTCCCTCCCATAGGCAAATGAATTGACCTAACCTTCAATCTTGGAGATCCAATGTTCTACTATCCAGGCCTCCATAGCTTGTAGATTTAACCACAACCCAATGAACTATTGAACCAAAGAACTATCATACATGATGAGGGATTTATGTTTGGGATTTGGAAACAGTAATTCTAACTAGGGAATGACCTCTATCAGCTTAAGAAACCTACTATGAACAAGATTGGGTCTTTTAGTAGGATTCAAAGAATTACCTACTAGCTTCTTAAATTTGCTAGCATCATAGTCTATGATAACCATTTTAAAAACTTCTCAAATTTAGTTGTATACTCACAAAAACTAGCTACCAAAACCTATAGGGATGAAAATGTGTCTTTTGAACAACAAATCCTCTAGAAACATGTAGACAACCCTAGAATGCTTCCAAGAAGAGAGTAGTGTTTAGGAAACTTGGTTCTTGTTAATGAATCCACTACAAAAACCAATAAGGGGAATATTCTGGACCCATACTTGTTCATATCAAGGTTGGATCCAATATTTCTAAGCAAAATTGTAGAGTGACCACTAAGGAAAATCTAGTTGCATACTCCTCATCGAGATTTCCAAGGAAAAACCCTAGTGAAGTCCTAAGTAAATAATCATGTTCACATAGTGAATTTTCTTGCACGGGAAACTCTTGTTTTACCTCAAGTCTCTTTTATTTGTGGTTTACTGCAATCAACAATTGGAGGATACAACAAATTCTCCTTTCTAGTTAATTATGAATTGGCATATTTTTAAATTTTCATGTAAATAATACTTTATTTTCACAATTATTTTGCATTTAAATTGATCCACAACCCTCTCCCAACGAAAATATCCATGTTTCTTCATTATTGTATATGTAAGGAAGAGAACATTGCATCCCTTAATTAAGAAAAGGCTTCATATGCATCCCTTGGTGAAGGAAAAATAAAAGGCTCAAGTACCCCTTGGCCAAGGAAATAGAAAAGTGTATCCCCTTAACTATGGGTATCACATACATCCTATTACATCAATGTATCCCCTTAACTATGTATGTCGTCACATGCTATCACATTTATCTTAATACTTTGTTCCTAAAGCCACCCATGGATAAGGAAGAAGAGAAGTGTATCCTCTTAACTACACCTATCGGTGCGATCCTATCACTTGAGTGTATCTCCTTAACCATGTGTGTCTCTTGCATCCTATCACATTTATCTTAATAACTTGTACCTAAATCCAACCCTCTACTAAGGAAGAAGAGGAATGTATCCCTTTAAAGATGCGTGTCCCATAAATCCTATCACATATATCTTAATAACATGTACCTAAAACCAACCATTCATCGAAGAAAGAGAGGAGTGTATCCGATTTAATTATATTTCTAACCAAAATTATAAAGTGACTGCTAAGGAAAATCTAGTTGCATACTGCTCATTGAGACTTCCACGGAAAACCCCTAGTGAAGTCCTAAGTCAATAATCATGTTCACATTAGTGACTTTGCTTGCATTGGAAACTCTTGTTTTTACCTCAAGTATCCTTTATTAGTGATTTACTTCAATCAACAGTCGAAGGCTACAACAAGTTATCCTTCCTAGATAATTATTAATTGGCATGATTTTAATTTTTTATGTAAATAATACTTTATAAATTACTTTATTTTCACAATTAGTTTGCATGTAAATTTATTCACAACCCTTTCCCAACAAAAATATCATTGTTTCTTCAATGTTGTATCTGTAGGGAAGAAAATATTACCACGGGGGATTCTCCTTGTTGAGCAATATCTTATCACATTCATTCAGGGGGGTTATTAATTGTGAAAAATAAGGTCAATATATTGTAGGTATTGGGGAGCATCGAATAGTGTATGGGGGGTTTATAGGTATTGGGGGGTAGAAAAATGGGTTTCAAGTAAAAGTAAGGAATATATTAAAAATAGGGGTTTTTTAATCGGAAATATGTATTGGGAGGGGGGCTCAACAAAAGGGATTTTGTAAGTAATTATCAATATCTAGTGAAATTAGGGGTATTCTTTAATATCTCATGAACAAAGGAACTATGACATAGTTTCACTAAGTGAAGACCTCGTGAAGGTTACATCCATTAATTAAGAAAAGGCTTTATACATATCCCTTGGTGAAGGAAAAATAAAAGGCTCAAGTACCCCTTGGCCAAGGAAATAGAAAAGTGTATCCCCTTAACTATGGGTGTCACATACATCCTATTACATCAATGTAACCCCTTAACTATGTACGCCCTCATATCCTATCACATTTATCTTAATACTTTGTTCCTAAAGCCACCCTTGGCCAAGGAAGAAGAAAAGTGTATCCTCTTAACTACATCTATCCGGATCCTTTCACTTGAGTGTATCTCCTTAACCATGTGTGTCTCTTGCATCCTATCACATTTATCTTAATTAATGACTTGTACCTAAATCCAACCCTCTACCAAGAAAGAAAAGGAATGTATCCCTTTAAAGATGCGTATCCTTCAAATCCTATTCACATTTATCTAAATAACATGCACCTAAAACCAACCATTCATCAAAGAAGAAGAGGAGTGTATCCCATTTAATTATGTTTTTCCCCACATCTATCTTAATAACTTAAATCCCACAATCCCACACTTGACCAAGGAAGGTGGGGAGCATATCCCCTTAATTATACATGTCCCTACCATCCTTTCACATCTGTCTTAATAACTTGCTCTTAAATCCCATACTGGGGAGTATATCCCCTTAATTATATGTGTCCCTGTCATCCTATCACATTTATCTTAATGACATCCCACTAAAGCCAACACTTAGCCGAATAAAGAGAGGAGTGCATTCCCTTAACTATGTGTGTCCCTAACATCCTATCACAAGTATCTTACTAATGTGTACCTAACCCACATTAAACCAACCTTTTCCCAAGGAAGGAGAGGAATGTTTCGTCTTAAGTGTGTGCCCTTCAAAACCTATCACACTTATCATAATAACTTGTACTTAAATCGAACCCTTGGGCAAGAAAAGAGAAAAGAAAAGTGTATCCCCTTGACTATGTGTCCCATGCATCCTATCACATTTATCTTAATAACTTGTATATAAAACCAAACCTTACTAAAAAAAATAGAGGAATATATATATTCTAACAATGTGTACCTAAACATCCTATCAATATTTATCTCAATAATATATATTCTAAAATTATCTGAAAGGGTTAAATCCATTGGTGAAGAGCCGTGGTTTTTTCATTCACTGTGGGCAAAGGTTCAATTCTTGTGAGGACCTAGCTTGAAGCCATGGGGCCACCTTAAAGTAATGGTCAAACATATGGTTGCACCCAAATAGATTGTATTAAATGATCTTGTGACCTATGCACACATAAGTGGACAGAAGCCCACCCCCATGTCCTTCAAAAAAATTTAGTTGAGGAGTCAATAGCTCAAATGGCGATGTAGGTGCCCCCACGAATGAGACCCCATATTGGATGTGTCTCCACAACGTCTCAACCTTCGCTAAGTTGCAAGTTATTTCCACAAATTACCAATTCCCATGGATAAAAAAATAGTGTATACTTTAAAATTAATTTGTAGTAGGCGGCCCCTGATAGAGGCTCACCCCGGTGGGCTTTGGGACATCTCAGCCCCTGCTAAGTCACAAGTTATTAGTATATCTGGCTTGCAGGCTGTTGGATATCTGTTGGATATACTCTTCGAAGGTTGTTGCTCCCGTGGTAAAAAAGAAAAGAAAAAATTGTAGTATAAGCAAACGACGATTTCAACAATTCCAGACGGGTTTTCCTGGAGTGATTTCAACACCTAAAATTTTGAAAAAATCCTTAAAATTCCAAATAACTGCGTTTAAATTTATAGAATATGAATGCCTTGGGATTTTTGAGGAAGTTAAATCCATTTATAAATTCAGAATCACAAAATTCCATTTGAACATCACAAAATTTGAAATTCTAAAAAAAACATTACCAAATTCTGTAGACGACTTCTTCTTTTCTCTCAATCTATAAAATCTTTTAATAAAATCACATAATTGAGTGATTGCCCTGAAGATGGAATTAGTTTGACTGTAAAAATTACTACGCAGGTCTTGATAATTAAATTTTTAATTTGTTTATTAGAAAATAATAAAAACGCTTTAATCTACAGTCTCTCTCTCTAAAATCTTCCAATAAATATTTTTAAATTTGTTTAATAGAAATAATAAAAACGCTTTAATTTGGAATCTTTGCCTACCTTCCGTATTTTGACATCGCGCTTTAAGAGCTATGGTTAAAAACCGTCCCTGGCGCTGTAAGTGCACTTGGCAAAATATGGGCAGAGAAGGAATTGTTTGGGAATTAGGTTTTGTTGACAGCAAAATACCAAAAGAGCGCCCACCTCTTTTCTTTTTTGTCAAAGAATCTCGATTCTTTCACCAGGAGGCAACTCTCGAAACATCATTTTGCCGACTTGCCTTTTGAGTGTAGTGCCCGCAACTATATGAACTCATTCAGTTTTGTTTTTCATCTTATTCTGTGGACGGGTGCCAGTTATCTCCACTTTTCGCAGCGGAAAAACAAATGTCGAGCCAAGAAGCGGCAACTATTTTCATTGTTGCCTTGCTTGCAGCACTGTTTTCCGGTAATCCCTGGCTCCCCTGTTCTCCATGTTTGACTTAAATTAGCAATGCCGGCAATAGATTAATAACAGAAATTTGAACTTTGTTCTGCAGGTACTGGCGCGACGGTTTTCACTCTGGTTAACCGATGCGGGGAGACTGTGTGGCCGGGCATCCTTCCCAACCTCGCGAATGGGGGTTTCGTCCTCCAGGTCGGGCAAAAGCAGACGGTAAAACCTTCGACCTCCGGGTGGTCCGGTAGGATTTGGGGACGCACGGGCTGCAAATTCGACAGCTCCGGCGCCGGTTCTTGCGAGACCGGGGACTGCGGGCAAGGCCTGAATTGTAACGGCGCCGGCGGCGCGACCCCCGTCTCGCTCGCGGAATTCACACTGGACGGCAGCAGCAGCCACGACTTCTACGACGTGTCGCTCGTTGACGGTTACAACCTCCCTCTGGACATAACGCCAGTCTCGGCCTCTAATTCGGGCAGCGGCGACAGCACGACAAATTGCAAAAGGATAGGATGCGACCGAGACCTGCGCGACACCTGCCCGAGCGAGCTGGCCGTGCAAGCTAGCCGCCACGTTGTCGCATGCAAGAGCGCCTGCGATGCCTTCAATACGTCCGAGTATTGTTGTACCGGGCAGCACGCCAACCCCAACTCGTGCCAGCCCAGTAAGTATTCGGTGATTTTCAAGAAGGCCTGCCCGACAGCTTACAGTTATGCCTACGATGACCGCTCCAGCACTTTCACATGCACCTCGTTCACCACTGATTACACCATCACTTTCTGCCCCGGTCAGTCCTCCGGCGCCTCCTCGGGCTCCTCCTCAGGCGCCTCCTCGTCCTCCTCGTCCTCCTCTTCGACCGCCTCCGCCTCCGCCTCCGCCTCTGGGTAAGTACTCAAAATTCTTCCGACAATTCTCAAAATTCTTCCGACAATTCTCACTTTTCTATGTTTTTTTTATCAATATCGTGTATGCCTTTCACTTTTTCCTGTATCATACATTTGTTATGTTCTAATTCCTTTAATATTTCGCTTTAAATTTTAGAGATCAATAAGCTTACTATCTAGACGAATCTCTCTTCTACAAGTTATTTCTCTTCCACAAGTTATGTCGTCATATATCTTATCCAAATGTATGGATCCTATCGAAATGCAGGCCAATTCAATCACTATCCATTATAGTAGCAAGCTTTACCAGCCTTATCGCCATATCTTCTAGCTGGTGTAGATTTTGTTTTTCATACCTAGCATAACCACTTAAATTAAGTGGTTAATAAATGTACATTAATTTTTATTATCTATTTATCAATCATTTATTTGCCGTTTCAATTATGTATCATGAAAGGTTGGTTATCCATATATCAACTAAAAGTTATCCATTCATCAACTACCATTTAACCATTTTAAATTGTTTATTTGGTTAAATTAAATGGTTAATAAATGTCTATTAATTTTTATTATCTATTTATCAATCATTTATTTGTCGTTTCAAATTTGTGTGAAAGGTTGGTTATCCATATATCAACTAAAAGTTATTCATTCATCAACTACCATTTGCTTTTCTTTTCTTTTAAATTATTTATTTTGAATTTTGCATCTTCATCATAACCACTTAAATTAAGTGGTTAATAATTGTCCATTAATTTTTATTATCTATTTATCAATCATTTATTTGTCATTTCAACAATTATATGTATGTGTGAAAGGTTAGTTATCCATATATCAACTAAAAGTTATCCATTCATCAACTACCATTTTCTTTTCTTTTAAATTGTTTATTTTGAATTTTGCATCTTCATAATCTTAATCTTAATCGTTCAAGATATTAATTAGCGTCGAAGTAATTGACTTCCATAACAAATGGTTAATAATTCATTAATTATATTTTTAACAATAATTTTAGAAAATTAATTGGATTATCTATCAGTCTTCATAGTTATATATATACCATATTCCCTATCAGTCTTCATAGTTATATATATACCATATTCCCTATTAGTTTGGGTGGATTTAAACATATCTATCATCTTCATAGTTCATAGTTGTTTACACCATATTCCACTCTTTAATACATTTAGCATATATTTAGTTTAACTTATAGTTTATCAACCCTCTCCTAAATATATTTAGCTTTATATATATAAAAAAGAACAACAAAATTTTCAAATCATAATATTTATTTATAAACCATATGTCTTAAGAAACTTGACATTCTTGTAAACTTGTAATTTACCAAGCCACTTTTTTACTAAGTTTAACTTTAAGTGCACAACAAATACATTTAGCTCAAACAATATAAATCATTATCAAGACACTTCTTATAAAGAATTAAGAATGAATCATTATCTTAAAAAAATATAAATCATTATCAAGACACTTCTTATTAAGAATTAAGAATTAAGAATGAATCATTATCTTAAAAAAACACTTCTTATTAAGAATGAATCATTATCTTAAAAAAACTTGACTTTATTGGCCACAAGCAAATGAATAACATTATTTTCTAGTTACAAAACATGAAATAGTTCAAAATCTTATGTCCACATTATTCTTAAGTGGTTACACATTACTAAAAATATAAATCCACATTATTCTTAAGTGGTTACAGATTACTAAAAATATAAATCCACATTATTCTTAAGTGGTTACAGATTACTAAAAATATAAATCCACATTATTCTTAAGTGGTTACACATTACTAAAAATATAAATAAACCACATTTCAAGAATACAAACAAGTTAATATTAACATTATTGTTTGAGCAAGTTAATATTAACATTATTGTTTTATTCTCAAACAAGTTAATATTAACATTATTCTCAAACTACAATAGTAAATAGTAAAAAAATCTTGAACCATTTAACCATGTTTGAGCAAACAAATTAAGATTCAATAGAGAAACATTAAGATTCAAACAAAGATTATACCTTAAAATCCTACTTAATGCTCAAACATGACATCATTTTCAATTTACAAACATTATTTTTCAATTATAGATTGAGAATAGTTCAAAACCTTATTTAGAATTTAGTTATGAGAATAGTTCAAAACCTTATTTAGAATTTAGTTATGGCTAAAATGTATTATATGGAAGATCTTACATCGAAATGCTTTATGTTGTTATTGAAAGTAATGTCTTTAGTTTATATTTCATAATTCATTAGTGACTTACAATTTTTCCATTATTATTTTATAAAAGTGTTTTTATAAAATATGAATACATAATATAAGATTTAAAGAAGTTTAGTGAGAAAATTACCATTATGATTGTAATCAACAATTATTTTTATTTTTATTTTATATATGTTTTTTCCTTCATTATTACTTATGTATATTCAACAAATTTTTTCTTTACATGTAACCAACAACCAACAATACCAAGAACTTGTTTTTTAAATTATATCACAATTTTAACATATGCATTTTACTATACTTTTAGAATCAAAAGAGAAGCCTTCACAATTAAGAATCATTCCGACAACTTCAAAAAATGGTTACAATGTAAACTAATATTAAAACCCAAAATACATTCAACTTTACTAAAAACAACCTCTTGTTCCCCTCCTCCCCTCTCCTCCACTTTAACTCCTTAGCCCTTTAATCTCTCTATACCTTGTCTTCATCCCCTCTTCCCCCATCTTACCCCTCAAGCCTTCAATTCTCCATTATGATATAAAGGAGCTTTCTCCTCTTGTCTTTCCTTTCCTCTTCTCACCAATACTTCCTTGTATTTTCTCCCAAACTCTTCTTCGTCTTACACGATTTAATAATATTTCTTGTTTTTTATTTTCATATTTACTTTTTATTTTTAATCTAAAAATTAATATTTTTTTCATTTCAAACTTCATTCCCTTAAATTAACATGCTCTTTTTTTTGCTAATTATTAAATTATTATTAATTTTTAAAAATTTTTTAATTCTAAATTGCTAATAACATTTCGAGTAAGCTAAATTTTAGATGATTTGCACTTAAAGTTTGTCTATTTTTCTAATTGAAACCCAATTGAAATTACTGAAATAGTAGTCTTGGGTTGTTAGAATTGCATATTCAAGGTGCCCCAAGAGTAATCAAAAAGGCTAAAGCCATTTTTCAATCAAAATTGCAATTTAAACAATCAAAATCACAATTTCAGCAACAAGTCACATCATCAAATTCCAACAAAAAGTACAAATCCTCTAGCTATTAATTTACTTCATAATATTCTACTAAAAAATGTTTTTCCTATATTTTATAATTCAACTAAAATTTGTACTTTCCTATATCATTTATTATTTAATTAAAATGTTTAATTTTCTTAAATTTCATATTTAATTAATAAAAATAATAATTATTACTAAATAAATTTTAGTTAATAGTTATAATTTCAAATCTACACACAATACTAAATAATTTCCTATATCATTTATTATTTAATTAAAATGTTTAATTTTCTTAAATTTCATATTTAATTAATAAAAATAATAATTATTACTAAATAAATTTTAGTTAATAGTTATAATTTCAAATCTACACACAATACTAAATAATTTGATTTATTGCACTCTACGAATTTTCCATTTTGACCCTATCAATTATGGTTGATTCATTTCCATCCATCTTTACATAAATCATTTATCTCATTTATGTGGACTTCTATTTCTATTTACGTATCTTTGGTTATCTTTTTCTCTACTTCTAAATTTCTATTTGTGGTATCTTTAGTTATCTTTTTAACTTATTAGATTAACCAAATTCTTTAATTTTAAATTTTCTTTTTTTAATCTAACTTAATAATATATTTATTTTAAAAAATGTCATATTTTCTATTTTATTTTTTATCTATTTTGAATTTTTTTTTTTTTTTTAATTTTTTTTTGGCTAAGTGGAAGAATCCTTTTAGGTGGCAAGTTTGTCATTGGCTAAGTACCTCGGCCACACCAACCCTTAACATGATCATACCCAATCACCAAACCCAATCACCAACTATTTTACATCTCACCAATTAAAATTTATTTTTAATTAATAATTATTAATTAATACATTTTAATTAATAATATAATTAAATATATTCATTAACATAATTATTTATTTGAGATACAGCTTAAAGAGTGCCTTAATTTGCTTATCTATTTAATGTTTTTTTTTCATTTTTAATTTTCATTTAACCATTTATTCTTTTTATGATATTTCTCTTTTTTTTCTCATTCTTTATTATTTTTTCAATTTAAGTTTCTTTTTTCATAAATTAATATTTAATTATTATTAAAAATTTACTCTTTAAATAACTCAAATCTTTAATCAATTTAAATGCACAATATATCTTTAAGGTTTTATTTCTATGTTAAAAATTATACATTTACTAATTAAAAAAAAATCTTATAATAATATAAAATATTAAAATTTAAAACAATCATAAAAAATTAATAAATATAATTAATTTTTATATTCAATTATATAAATATTAAAAAATTATTAAAAAAATAATTATGATTTTTTTCCTATATTCATATAAATCAAGTTATTATACTTATCAATTTCATCGTATCTAACTGCGATTCTTATTTCTGTGTAGGGTGGGGCCAAGAAAACGAGGATACCAACTTCATATATTTGTCTCATTTATTGTATTTTTATGTTTTTAGAGATAGATATTTATTTTGTATATATTTGTTAGTATTTTATTAATGATTAATTATTGAATAAAGTATTGATATATTTTATAAATATCAATTTTATTATATTTTGTTTAAATAATAAAATTTTATATTTTTAATAATTAATATTGTTAATAAAACTTTGTTATAGTATATAATAATAAATCTAATTCTAATATTAAGCTGAATTTCAATTATTAAATTTATTTAACTGATTATGACATTTTGAAATCATAACATGGAAATATTTTTATCATGTGGTATTTTAAAATTACAAAAGAGGTAATAATATTGAATTGAATTTTAAGTTTTTTAATTAAAATTAATTAATTGAAAATATATTAGTTGACATTTTGAATTGATATGGCAAAACTATTTGGATCATGTAACCTTTTCAATTTGTAAAGGGATAATCATATATATATGAAATTATATATAAGGTTTATACACAGAGAACATTTATAAAGTAGGATTTAAACCTAAATTAGGGAGGAAACAACTTTCCCTCTTTGCCACTTGAATTATGATATCAATGAGTTAGAACAATATTTATATAATTGATTAAAATATGTATAAAACTTTTTCAATTAATGTTAATTTTAAACAAAGCCTAAAAGCCAATGGGTTACAAGGTCAGAAATAGTAGTAAGTGTAAAACTTGTTAAAAAACATCATTCAAAGCTATAATGTCCCCTCCTTCATGGTTCCATGAGTAATTCCATTCACTTATCGAATTCCCATGGGTTGGAAAGGAAACTAGTTAGACCAAGGAATTAATTGGCCCATAGTCACTATGTGAAGAAAAAAAAATTGAACTATGATGGATGATGTGGGTTACAAATTTAAGTTAATAAATGTCAAATATTCATAAATGATATGGATAGTTCCAACCATCTAAAGAGGGGGCATAAGGATGAAGAATGAGCCACATGGAAGAGTAACTCCCAAAGATTCTCATGATGTGGCAACGTGCTAAAAATAGCTAAAGAGGGTGCATTAGAGAAGTGTAACCCCCAAAGGAACCTATGACAAATTATAACACATTCTATGACATCTATGACAAGGGGGGCCAGAAGGGAGGCCAAACATTACCAAGTCGAATTTATTGAAGGATAAAGTAATAATGGGTGCCAAATGACATTAGGAAGCAAGTCAAATTATTGTAAGTGTCCACTTTCTCATATAATCCAAATTTTATTATTAATTTTGGGAGAAAACTATAGAATGAGGGGGGAAATGCTTCTTGGAGCTTATAAAAGGAGTGCAGCCCCATGTGAAGGGGATTTGGGTCATTTTTCATTTTGAATTGGAGATTTATTGAGCTTATCAAGCTTGGGAGATAAGCCCCTTGCTATTGCATCTAGTTTTGTAACACCCTGGTTTTGACCCCATGGTATTAAATTGCATATGATGTAAATATTGTATTAAATCGTGGTGTGGAGCTTAAGGCAAAGGCCACACCATGGATTTAGTGTTTTATGTTTCGGAAATTAAAATCGATGCTGATGGTTTATGTGCTAGCTAGGCACAATATATGTTTGAGACATCATGTAAAATGCAAATTAATAAAAATACCACAACTAGCTATGTGCCGCAACATTAAAGAGATGGGGGCATGATTTCACAAGGAATAGGGAGGGGAAAATATTCAAACCTTTGAGCCTATGGGGAAAACCCAAATGTCTAAGGGAAAACCCATAAAGTGGTCAACTACCCATTTGGTCATTTTGTGCCCAGTCATCTAAAAGTTGGTTGAGGAATTTATTACATGGGAATGGGCAAGGCATGGGGGTCAATTTCGAATTGGGCAGAGCACCCATTTTAGAAAAACATGTTTTGGATTAATGGGCAAGTAAGAACCCCAAAATTACTCACCCACCCATTATGCATTCACGTTCTCTCTTCCTCACACGTGGGTTGGAGCTCTAGGCGTTTTTCCTCACGTTTGCAGCAGTTTCCTACATTTTCCCCATGGCTGGGAAGTTGCTTTTCTAATACTCAGGGGGTGAGCTCTCTCCTAGACATTTTTACTATGTGTTCCTCATTAATTGGCTGGGAAAACCCATAGTTTTGGTTGCACAACTAATGGAAGAGAAGACCCACGATTTTTGGGTGATTGATGAGGTCGTTTTGGCCATGTGAAGCCCATAAACATTTCTGAGTTCGAATCCATGGGATGGGGATTTGTAAGGGTCTTTTTTTCCTATGTGAATCCATTGAATTGTTGCTGAATTCGGGTTTCTCACCTAGGGGATGACTTTCCCCATTCACCAAATCATTTTTGGTTGAAAAGCGTTTCCTTCATACCCAACATGTGCATTTTGTTGTTGTGGGCATTCTTGTGATGGTTTGGCAGAGTAAGTCCAAGAAACCCATCTATTAGATGGATTCCTGTGTTTGATTAGCAGGTTGGTTTGGCTGGGTAAATCCAACGAACCATCTGTTAATTGGTTGGTTGTGTGGTTTGATGAAAAGTTTGGCTTGGCTAAGTAAGCCCAAGGAATCCCCGTGTTATTGGCTTGTTGTCCTAATAGCCTGTGAAACCCAGTTGTATATTGGATTAGCTAAACAGTCTGTGAAACCCAACTGTATGTTGGCTTGATTGTGGGTGTATGGTTTTGTTGTGTGTAAGCCTATTATTCCCTAATTCCTTGTGGAAATCATGTCCAGCTTGGGGGTGGCAGTGATGCTGAGAGATTGATGAGCACATTGGCCTATGGTTGGGTGGAACATTGCAGTGACATAGCTAGTTGCAGGTCAATTCGATTACAAGATGAGTATTCACTTTTATTTCTCTTGTGTATTTACCTCTGCAACTGTAATTGCTTGATTATGAATTATGAACATGTTGAATGAATGAGTTTTGCTTCCACTATTTATTTCATGAATAATGCAGCGATGTATGTTTTTTAATTCAATGCATTTTTATTATCTTGTTTATGGGGTTGGATTTCCCGTTTGATAGCAGGAACAAAGCATAGTCGCATCCTCTCCATCATCGAGATGAGGGGTGGGGATGTGACAAGTTTTGGTGATGAAATATTTTACCCTAACTAGCCTTTAGAGGAGGAATCACTCAAATTTATCAAGTGAGCTTCAGTTGTGAGAGATTCATACCTATCCATTTGCTGGTTCAATTTCATCTTCAGGTGTTTGGAAAGAATTTTGGTAGAAACAAAGATCTATGGTGTTTTGTCGAAGAATTGGAGTTGTCTTGATGGTTCATTCTTGAGGAGGGCACACCCATTATTGGAGACACTTCTTGGGGGAGGTCATGGAGGATACATAACTCAAATATTGGGATCGGTACGCACTATAGGAGTTGTATTCGTTGATTGGTGTCGAATTTGGGCCTTGGAGGGCACACTTGGTGAAGCAAATTTCATCTTTGGAGTAACATTCTCTCTTATCTTCATTGTTGGTTTTGGGGTAGTCTTTTCCTTTCATTGTAGCGTATCTCTTCTATGTTTTGTTGCTTCTATAGAAGCCTTTGATGTAAACTCAAATAATGTTCACTATTTAATGAACAGATACAACATTTACCTCATGTATTGATCTATGTGCAAGCACTAGTTTTCTAGTCTTAAATTTTACAAATTACAGTTTATTAGCTAAAAGTATGTTATTGATTAACCATCATAAACAATTGTTTATAAGTGCTCAGTGGGTCAAGTTGATGCTTTTGGATTGGTAGAATTCCTACATACCATTTTTGGAAGAATTTGAATCAATTTACTAGTGTTTGGGACCAGTTGGAAACGATACCTTTTTGTAGCAAAATTTGACTAGTTTTCCTTAGTTTTGAATTAGGGTCAAGTTGGTTCAAAACATTTTGGGTCTGAGAGTTGGGTACATTAAAAAAAACTTGACCCTTGTTTCAAACTTCAGTTTCAATCAAAGCTTAATTATTTCCAAGGATTTAATTTAAAGACTTTTTATCACACATTCACAAAATTAAGAAAATAATTTGCATAATGTTTAGATTCATAAAATTCATTAATAACCATAATTACACATGTTTATTAACCAAATACCCAATAATATTGACTAATAAAATCAACTCTTTAAACTGAATTTTAATTATTTATATAATTATAATAGTAGATTATTAACGTATTCCTTTTTGTTAACTTTAAATGAACAAATCAACACATTAAATTTAAACTATCTATCTTTTCAAAATTAACAATATTTTAAAAAATTAACATCTATTATCATTGTTAACCTATTTAAAATCTTATTTAGAATATAGTCATACAAAATAAGTATTCTAGAAAGATCTTATATCAAATATCAGTTTTTGGTGTGTTGGTTGAGTGTCCTGATTTTACCCTTCTCTCATCTGAAGTGTAGAATTCCATTATTTATTTATTTTATAAAAGTGCCTTAATGGAGGATTTGTACAAAGAGTATAAATGAACGAAGTCAAAGCCTTATGGTTGAAGTATGTTAATTTATATTCAGAATTAATTATATTATTCATAGAAGTTTCTCATAGAGGACAAAGAGTATAAATAAAAGAAATCAAACGAAAAAATAACATTATGGTTGTAATATGTTAATGTATGTTTAGAATTGATTATAATAATATAATGTTTCAAAAATTAAATTAGAATAATGTTTTTTAATTAATTAAATTATTAATAATTAATAAAATATTTTTTTATGTCTAGAAAAACTTGAGTTGGAGCAACGTTTATATATATTTTTAATTTATATTTTTTTATCAAACAAATTTTTTAAATAATATTGATATAAATTCAAAAGAATTATAAATAAAGGGTTTTTTTTATAGTATGGGTATGATTGTTTTTTTTTTACTAAAACATAGGGATAGAATATATTGATTCCGGTAAAACAGCTACCGCGGGCTTTGACAGAGTTACAGAGCTTCATAGTTGAGCTAGATTCTATTTCAAAATGGATCTAGGTATCCAAAGCAACCCAACAGGTTGATTACAAAATTTAAAGAGGCAAAGAAATGAAGATCGAACTTAAGAGAGGGATGCAGATTGAGAAGAAGGGACTTCAAACTTCCAGCTTTGTGCTTCTTCATTTGCCAAGTTTGGCAATCAATTTAGAGACAGCAGTTTCCAGAGCACTGATGTGTTTCCCAAAGTCTCCTTGGGCATTTGCAACGTCCTTGAAACTGGTCTGAATCTCTTCTTTGAAGTCTTCCAGATTCTCTGATGAGGCTGAGTGATCTGCGCGAAGCTTCCTGATATCTTCGTTGAGGATGTCCCAGGTTTTCTCTCATGCCTGGTTGGTCGCTTGCAGGAGCTTGTCTTGTTTATCCACTCGTGCTCTGAGCCTCCCCATTGTGTTCTCCAACGATTCGATTCTTTCTTCCATTGATGGTCTGGAGTCTGAAGAAGATCCATGTGAAGCCATTGCAAGCAGCTAGTAGCCTTTTCTTGGTTCAGATAGTGAAGAGAGAGAGCAGAGCTAGATTTTGACAGAGTATAGGAAGGGTTCTCCTTGGCCGCGCAGCGAAATATGTTCCTTGGTTCTTCACAGGGTATTCTATTTGCTGGGTCTTCAACTTCACTGCTGTAATGAAGGATGAGAAAAGCATTGATTAAATAACAATAAGAAAGGGACACAAAGTCACGAGAAGGCCCTGACCGGATGCAATTTTGCAGAGATTTTCTGGCGATGACACGATAGGGAGAATATTCGTGGTACACAGGTGCACTGAGCGAATGGAAATGTTGGGTTATGATCTTGAATCTACTATAGCTAGGGGACGTCACAATGAAGTTCAACTCCATCTTTGAATAAAATACCTCTGCCCAAGAGGGTCCCCCGATTGGCTTCTTTGTCTGCCAGAGAGTTTAGCCCCCAAAGCACATGGAAGAATCTAATGGTTTGAAATTTTTTACTTAGAAGTCAATTTTTCTGGTAAATTTGTGCCAGTTTAAGTTGAGAGGGATGCTTCTTCCTTATTAGAGCTTGAATCAGCAGTCTTGAATCACCAAAGACCGACAGCTTGGCAATTCCTTTGGATAGCACAATCCTTAATCCTTGCAGGAGTCCACAAAATTCAGCTATATTATTTGATTCAATACCTAGGCCCCAAGAGTAATTGCTGAGCACATTTCCATTAGCCGAGGTGATCACTCCACCGCCACCAGCTAAGCCTGGGTTACCCTTTGAAGCTCCGTCAAAGAAGAGGCATAGTTCGTTCAGAGAAGATTTCCAGCTGATGAAATCAAGTTCATCAAGCCTAATTTCCCATTGAGCAGTCTGAGGTTGATTTGGCAAGGTTCGGTTCTGAAGATTGGGAACAATTATGCTTAACCATTGAGACTCTTCAAGCAAAAGTTGAATAGTGTTTTTCAGGGATAGGTTGTGATCCAGAGCTTCCCCTAGAATTGCTCTTGCTTGAATTGCAATTTTAGAGGGATGATTTTCTTGGTCCCTGAAAATTCGATTGTTTCTCTCGAGCCAGATTTTCCAGCAGATGGCTTTTGGCAGCCATTTCCAGGCAGTTTGGAGTAGAGTTTTCTTGGCTAGCTGAAACAGTGTGAGACTCATCCATTTTGATAGAAAACCCTGGATAGTGTCTGGAAGATTGATGCCAGGATTTAGCCTAATAGCTTCTATCCACACCTCTTTGGAGAATTGACATCCAAGGATGATGTGATCCCAGGTTTCTTCCTCGTTTTTGCAAAGAGGGCATCGAGTTGGGCCTTCCATACCTCTTTTCTTTAGGTTTTATCCTGAAAGAATGCTTTTGTGGGCCAGCGTCCAACAAAATATGTCAATTTTCAGGATGAAGGATTTTGACCAAAGAAACTTCCAGACCACAGGATTGGGAGCAGCATAAGGGATTGCTTGGATGTTCTTGTAACCTTCTGAGGTTGAATAATTTCCTGATTTGTTTCCCCACCCTCTTCTATCTCTGATTCCTTCTTTAATTGGAGATTTGCCTTGGAGGAGGTTTGTTAGGATTTTAGCTTCTGCTTCTAGTTCAAGAGGGAGGCCGCCTAGATCCCAGCCAATCCAGTTGTTGTCTTCCCATGCTGACAGATCCCACAATGAGGTGGCTCCTTTATCCAATAGCCAGTGTTTGATGTTGTCCACTTCCATGCATAACCCAAGTGGAGTTTCTCCCAAGATGGAGTCTTCCCATACTTTGATTGTTTTCCCATTCCCTGGTATCCAGTATAGGTTCCTCTTGAATGGATCCAGCGCTTTAATACATAAGTTATAAACCGGAGACCCATTTCTGAGTGGGGGTTACATGTCCAGGCACTGCTTCCTTGTTCTCGAGAAGTATTTTTTGCAGAGAACTTTCTTGCTCCAAATTTCTTTCCCCGTGATCATTTGCCAGAGTAACTTAGCTCCTAAA
This sequence comes from Pseudotsuga menziesii, assembly GCA_001517045.1. NCBI lineage: Eukaryota > Viridiplantae > Streptophyta > Pinopsida > Pinales > Pinaceae > Pseudotsuga > Pseudotsuga menziesii. Next base: position 433,064 of record LPNX010815284.1, on the reverse strand, counting down.
GCCAGATTTTGGATGGTTAAACTCCGCACTTGAAGCCCTCCTTCATCACGAGGTTTTTGGATCTTATCCCAACTGACGAGGTGGAGTTTCTTTTCATTCCCTTTGCCCCCTTCCCAAATAAATTTTTTGAGCAGTCCTTCTATCTTGCGAATTACCGAACCCGGGGTGAGCAGAATTGAAGATTGGTAAATTGGCATGCTGTTTAGAATAGCTTTTATAAGAATAGTCTTCCCTTCTAGGTTGAGCCAGTTGGCGCTCCATCTTTGAATTTTGACTTTAAGGTTGTCTAAAATAGGCTCCCATTTTGCTGGTTTGATTTTGGTTTTGCAGATGGGGATGCCTAGGTAAATGAAACTATCCCAGTCCATCGTGCCTTCCATCCCAAGCGTTCTAGCTATTTCCCTTAGCTCTCTTGCTAAGCACTTCCAGCTGAAGATTTTGCTTTTTTGGAAATTTATTTTACTTCCGGACACCTTTTTGTATAATTCCAGCTCTTGTTTAAATTGTTCAGCTGAATGGATGTTTGCTCCCCCTAACAACAGAGTGTCATCTGCAAATTGAGCATGGTTTATGTCGCGAACATTATTCGCTATTATTAGACCTGGAAGCATATGGATTTCCTAACAAAGATTAAGCTGAAAGCTGAGCATTGACGCTTGAATGGCATAGAGGAGAGGGGACAGCGGGCAGCCCTACCTTAGACCTCTAGAGGCTTTGAAGAAACTTGTTTGCCTTCCATTAACTAGAGGGGCTATCCACGAACCACACACACATCCTTTGAACCAACTTATAAAAGCGAATGAGAAGCCAAATTTTGCCATAACTGCAAACATAAAGTCATGCCTAACACGGTAAAAAGCATTAGCTAAATCAAGTTTAATGACCATACCTTTCTCATTGCGTTGATAGCTGGAATGTATTGCTTCTTAGATGAGAATGATGTTGTCAAGGATTTTCCTTCCTTTGATGAATCCTCCTTGGTTTTCCGGGATAATCCTAGGCATAATTATTTTAAGCCTGGTGGCTATAATCTTGGTTACAATCTTGTACCCGGTGTTGCAGAAAGAGATCGTCCTGAATCGGTTGAAGGTGGTGGCACCTTTTTCTTTCGGGATCAGAGCAAGGAAGGAGGAATTGGTGCTACCTCCCAGTTTGTTAACCATTTGAGAATATCGGATCATTCTTAAGAGATCAAACTTGATTATTGACCAGCAGCAAGTGAAGAATCTTGTTGTGAAACCGTCTGGTCCGGGGGCGCTGTCTGGTTTCATAATTGAAAGGGCAGCTTTAACCTCATTCATGGTGACTGGAGCAGTAAGAAAGTTGTTTTCCTCTGGCTTGATAAGAGGAGGAATGAGGTCAAATGGATGGGAGGAGGTGTCAAGCGGGTCCTCTACTGGAGCTGTGAATAGCTCTTTGAAAGTAGCCACAGCTGCCTGCTTTATGCCCTCAAAGTCTTTGAGCAGATCTCCTTGAAAATTTATTTCAGAGACCGCTTTGTAGTTCTTTCGAGCCTCGGCCTGCTTATGGAAATAATTTGTGTTTTTGTCCCCACTTAAGAGCCAGAGACTTCGAGATTTTTGCCTCCAATATTCTTCTTCCAGCCTGCAGGCCGAGAAGAATGCTTTCT
>LPNX010815284.1:381765-428873 GCA_001517045.1 Pseudotsuga menziesii | reverse complement strand
TTACAATGTGCAACAATACAAGAATTAGAAGATTTACTAGCATCTTGGTCATCTGTCTTTTGGTTATGCTTGTCTTTGATTGAGTCCCATGAAGCCCAACATTGATCTGATGTGTGCCCATTCTTTTCGCAACGCTTGCACTGCAAAGATGATCTTTTGCTTCTGCCCCCTCTGCCTCTGAAATTTCTTCTTCCTCGTCCTCTCTTGCTGCAATCTCCCTTGGAAGGGTCTTTGGATTGGTCTTTGCCGGCAAAGGCAGCACCAATACTAGATGCAAAATTACGCATCTTCAATCTGGAATTTTCAACTTACAGAATACTTGGAAAAAAAATATGGGATGCAGGTTTGGATTCCTGCTCCTTTACAAATTACAATATGAGTCTGTAGCCTACTACAAATAATTCTGCAACTAAAACAGTAAGAGAAAAGATGAAAGAGTAAAGGTGTAGGTCTAAATCTTTCCCACCTTCCTCAAGCTTTACAACAATGCCAATGAGCAGCCATATCATACATATGAGCAATATTTGCAACCGCACTCCATGCACAAATATTAGGTCAAAAAATTAGGGTTTGTGTAATCCAACAAATCACACCAAAATTTTTTACCTCCACATAGGCATCTTCAGCCTTCAACGCAAACAACCTTCAACTCACCTTCACGCAGCTTCAAGAACTTGCAACGTTCTTCAGCAGCAGTCTTTGTGCATTCAGTCTTCAAAGAAGTCTTGAGGGAGAGCACCAGCTCGATTACAAGATGCAGTCTTCAATGTAAAATTTAAATTTAAATTTTACAGCACGCAATCAACAAGAAAATTCAAATTTTACACAGTCCGAACCTCTTTTCAATATGATCTTTCATGTCATGGAACAATAACAACGTAATCTTCAGCAATTTAAAAAATACCACGCAGCGTCCAACACATATATATTCAACGCATCAATTCTCAGTCACCGGTAACTCCAATACAGCAGCATATATTATACACAGCAGTCACAATTTATATGGCAAAGAAATCGCAGCATTAGAATTAATGGTACGGGTCTCCAAAGATTTTGCTATAGCGTGTATATACTTGTATCTAAAATTCAAGGTGAAATGGCCCAACAATCCTTGCAAATAGGAGATCAAAACATGTAGCTAATGTGAAATTGCAGCCACTCGGTGAACATAGCGTAGAATATGAAAGAATCGATCCTTCAAAATCTTGTTTTTACAAAAGGTAGTTTCCACGCTATTATATATATCCAAAATGTACCTCCAACGCAGCCTTCAGGCAGGCAGCAGTCTCCATGTAGGCAGCAAGATGAAGCTTCATCTCTCGACAGCACCAGTGCCAACAATGTAATCAACAACTAGCAGTATGAAGTCGTAGCACTATATTCTGCAGTGCGTGAATACATCAGCCAGTAAAAACTTGTGTCTTCAGCACCGTGCTTCTTGTGGAGTCGTCCCTCGTTACAGGTTTCAGCTCTTCAACTTCAGTCACAGCAATTTTCACAGCTCTCCGTTCATACTCCTTCACATTGTCTGTAATCCTCAGACTCAAACGTCCTTACAAAGTGGTAGCGAATAGCACATCGCGTTGGGTCATTGGGCGAATAGTGGAAATCTACGATTCCTCCACAAATGTTTGTGTATACCGGATGGAACTTAGCGGGGGCATGGTTTTCTCCACTCAGCAGAACGTAGCTCCACGCAGTAGGCAGCTCCACGCAGGATGGTTTCCAAACACAGAAATCGCAGCACTCTTCAAGCACAGAAATCGCAGCTCTCTTCAAGCATTAGTATTCAACTCGCAATATCAGTCTTCAACTCGCAATAGCAGTCTTCAACGCAGGATCCAACGCAGGTACAGGCTCGGTCTTCACGCAGGTTCAATGTAGCTCGCTTCACACAGCACGCTCTTCAACACAGCCTTCAACTGCAGTTTTACTATATAATAATAATACTGCTTCTATGCTACTGCAGCAACATCCAGAGCCCAGAGATCGCCGAAGCTCCAAACTCTGGTTCTCAGGCGAGAAAGGAAACCCTAATAAACAGTAAGTGGCATATAGATCACAGTAATCTCAATGCATAGTTAATCAACACTGGTCTCCACGCAGCAGATGGAAAAGAACACAAAATAAATTTATGGTAAAACTGAACTTAGTATCTATCTAGGATGGGTTCACTTTGCACTGGTCAACTGAGCTCGCAGCAACTTGGTGATGGTGGAGGCGGTAGTTCCAAATGAGAGCGCAGCTTCTATCTCACTCACAAAAAAATTAGGGTTAGGCATACCACAATCTTTCTAGCAGAGAATAAACTCAGGCAGATGGAGTAACGCATACATTGCATGTGACTCCACTGGCAGACTGATGGAGCAGTCTGGCAATGGACTGACAAGCAGAATGCTAGTAATGGGCAGAAATGCAGCAGGAGTTATGGCAGACAGCCCTGCTCTGATACCACTTGTTGGTAATAACTCCCGATTCATTAATTATTCAAATGCAAATGCCTATATTTATACAAATCACATGGCGGTTGGGTTTCACCTTCCGCTCAGCCTGTTTGGCTTCCTACTATCTATTTATTTATGTATTTACATTATATAACCCTAACGGATTATATTCTAACACTTTCTGATGGATCTCTTCCTTTCTTAGGAGGCATTCTGATACGGGAGAGGCATCCATGTGGATTTGGTGCATTTCCAGATCGGCTTGAGCTATTTTCCTTCTTGATATGGGAGAGGTAATGAGCCTTGCCTAGTCTTTCAGGTCATGTTTTAGCCTCTTTATTTTTGCTTCCCAGATGAAGGACGACGATCCTTTTATTTGGGTTTTCCAGGAGTCGAAAACTACTTGCAAAAATTCCTCATGTTGGATCCAGAGCGGGCTAAAACGGAAGGGAATCGGGCCAAAGTCTTGATCTAGAGCCAACTCAAGAAGGATGGGCTTATGATCGGAGGTGCAATGAGGGAGTATTTTGGAAGAGGCTAAGAGGCCCATGGAGAGAAAGGAAGAGTGAACTAGGAACCTGTCAAGCTGTGCAGCAACATGACCAGGTCCAATTCTCTTATTAGTCCAAGTAAACTTTCCTTTAACAGGCTTTATATCAATTAAATCCCATCCAAGGATGATATCTTCGACCCTTTCTCTCGCTGGATCTCTAACCGGCATGCCTCCTTTTTTCTCATTAGTGGCAAGGGTGACATTCAGGTCGCCTGCTACTATGATATTTTCGAGTTGCTGCAAGTTAAGAAAGGATTCTAACATATTCCAGCAATATTTTTTTTCCCCATGCAAGACGGGGACATAGAGGTTGAAAATACTTACAGTTCGTCCAGATGGTTTGTGGATGAGCTTTGTGAAAACCCAATGCAACGCACGTTCTTCAGCTTCAAGGTCATATCGATTGGAATCCCAAAAGGTGGCAATGCCTCCAGAAGCTCCTCTGGAGTTGTTGGCAATCCCAAGACCTTTTTTCCAGAACTTTTTCCCATATTGGAGGACAACAGTTTCCTCCAGTTTTGTCTCCTGGACTAGTAGAATCTCAGGTTTATGAATTTGGACCAGGTCTTTCATTGCTTCTTCTTTTAGAGTAGAACCTAAGCCTCTGCAATTCCAGGAAATGTACCGCATTAAGTACTATGGGAGGTGGGGTTGGCCCCTTTTGCGGCCAGAGCTGTTCCTTTTTTATATCTGGTGTGCATAATGCCTTTTAGAGTTTTTTGCAATCCTTCAAGGACAACTAGGTATGTTGCTTCCTCTCTTTTCTTCTTTTTTGATTTCCTCCCTCTTGGGTTTTTGATGGGAACAACATGCAAATTGCTTTATGAGGCACCCTCGTCCATCTCTTCACCTGGATCCGTTTCTAGTAGCAAGGGGTCTTCATTTGTTTCTTTGGAAGTTTCGGGGGCCTCAGCAGCCGTCGAAACTCCTGGATTGGGTTGGGGTATTTCCCCAGGTTCCAACAGATCTGCCACCTAGGACTCTACGTCTTTACTGCTAGGTTGATTTTCAGTTTGATTTCCTTCAATGCTTACAGAAGCTGGGTCTTTTCCAGCTGGGTCTCTAATCCTTGGTGGTTCCTCATCTTCTTGAATGATGATTGGTGCAACTTTTGTGGCTTCCTGATTAGATTTATTTGAGCTTGACGGTTGGTTCTGCATGTCCCCTGTAGCCTTTTTTTCCTAGTTTTTGGTAGTCATTTTCCCTTTCTTGACTTTTTTCCAACCTTCTCCCTCTTCAGGAGCCTGTATTTTGGGGCAGTTTCTTTGGAAATGTCCATGTTCATGACAATGACAGCATTTGAACGGTAGCTGTTCATAATCCAGCTTTTGGTAATGGTACCAAGCTCCAACTTTTAGTTTAACTGCCTCAAGCAACCCTGCTTCAAGGTCAACCTTTACATAGATTCTGGCACAAGAGTATTGTCCCTTGTTTTTGGGTTTATCAATGTATCTCCCAAGAGAATTCCCAACTTTTTCCAGTGTTTGTATGTTCCAACAGTGAACTGGGAGGTTTGGAAGCCTCACCCACACTGGAACTTCCTTCAAAACATCAACTTTAGCATTGAAATATGGAGTCCATCTATTGAGATACAGACCTTGGGTACCCATGAAGTATGGGCCGCTTCTGAAAATAAGATCTCAGTCTTATTTGGATATGAATTCAAAAATGAAGAACCCTCATCCAACCGGGTAGCAGGTAACATTGTTCTTGAGCTGAGGCCTCCAATTCCTTTGGATCCAATCATCTGTGGTTCTTGTTGAGGGCCATAGCCCCATGAACTGGCCTACCAATCCTCACTTAGCTAGAGCCAGAGCAATCTTGATGGGTTGTTCAATTGGAAGGTCAATTTCAGGGACTGCATCAAGTTTCTTGATGAACTTCGGAATGGAAGGGGCCACCGGTTTGATTCTAGGTAACGTTAATAACCTTATGAATGATTCTTCGACAGAGGTGGGAGCAGAGGGAGGGGAGAGCCCTCCCCCAAGCGTAGCCATGGGGGCAACCTGAGGCGACTCGAGCACAAGCAAAACCCTACGATGGGCAAGGCGGCGGCAGCTTGAGCAGCGATTAGGTCAGCTTAATTCAGAGTGCAATGACGCCAAGTATGGGTATGATTGTTAATAATGATAAAAACAAACATTATGATTATCAAATCTCAAAATGCTATTTATAATAATGTCATGTAAGACAATAACAATTTAGAGGAAGTAACTTCATATAAATATTGTTGGCTTAAACTTAGACCGACTTGGTTCACTAACAACAAACCAACAAACCTCAAGATACTAGTCCTTTCGGCATCACCTGCAAGCAAGTGAAGTCTCACCCGAAGTACCTATGGGTATTGTAGGAACCATGTTTCTGCAACAGTGTAGGGGATATGAAATTGTTATGTGAAATAACCCATTAACAGAGCTTCGACACACACCAATCAAATATTAGAGTACATAACACAGTAACATGTACTAATTCAAGCACAACTCATTAACATTATCATTAAGCATTATTACATAGATCAAACACAAGAATCACATCAAAGGCATGCATAAAACACCAAATATTTTTATGTGGAAACCAAAGACAAGAGAAAACCTTGAAATTGCTTGGTTATTCATAGATCTTGTTACATTAATCACTTCAGATAGATCTGTGCACTTAACCTACAGACCTATCGCTCTTCTTCTTTCAATACATCAAAAATCTACACACATATCTTGTAGAGCAATCTCTTTTAGTTACAAACAAGATCATCACCATACTAACAAATACATCATTGTTTCATCAAAATCTTATCAAAACCATCATCATTCTCTTCTACCTAGCCTGTTACATATTTACATTGATCCCATGACCCCTATGGTCCACTAAGTGAACAAAAAACTATAACCAACTTCTAGCCAATTTCTCGATTGACGTGATCAACCATTATCTTTCCCTTCTTTTATGCCACTACGTTGGGCTCCTTTTTTATTTTACGAGCATTCTTCCTTTGACCACTTCTTCACACAACCCCACTCACACCAAAACTTTATTCAAAAGATCTTAGTGCCAACATTACCCCAACACTCACCTGTGTCTCTTCTCAAGCCACTCAAACCTTCCACTAGGGAGCTTCCATGTCACTAAAAACTAGTGGTAATTGTCCTTTGTTTCCTCAGTGGTTCTCTTTACTTTTTCTTCTTGTGTTCCCATCTCCTCGATCAGATGTGCAGTTATAGGTCCTTGCATTTGTTCTTTCACCATCTCTACAGTCTTATTTATCTATGCATGTTTTCCTCCCATAATATCTGATACACATATTGCTTCGTTCTACAACAACTCCATCCTTTGGATCACCTTATGTTGTTAATCCCACAATTTGTTAATCTCTACTTGTAGTCGCTTACTCTCCATGAATTTTGGCATTATTTCAATTGGTGGAAAAATACTGATAAGATCCTTCATCTTCACAACTCTGCTCTGTGCATCTTCCAATTTATTTATCACCTCCTATACGCCCTCATCATCCATCAGTACTTCACAGGACTGCAAAATTTCATCAAATAGTTTTTTGAATTCTTCATTTAGGGCCTTAATTCTATCCGCTGAATCCTTCACTACGACTTCCCTCTGGTCCCTTACCTCCCGTGGCGTGTTAGGCACTAACTATGCTTCTAAGTCACTAATCTGTGCATGGAATCTCTTAATAACATTGCTTAGGTTCGTCATTTTAACTTTAATCGGCTTTGTCTCTATCATTTCTACTTTAAGGACTGTGTTGCATGTCACTTCCATTAGTTTCTATAGCTTCTCCTTCTGCTCAGCGATTGCATCATGCTTCGTCTGAAGTTGCTTATTTTTATCTTGTAGCTCATCTCTTTTCACGCTATGTCTCATTATCTTGACGAAGTTATACTTTTTTTGTCCTTTAATTTCCTCTATTAGGATCTGGTGTAGACTATGTAACATATGGGATAGGTAATTCTACTATCTTCAATTCAACAGAGCTCAATTATTGGGCAAAAATATGTACTTCATGTGCTATAAAACTCAAGGCCTTTGGCATTAGTGTCAAAACTCGTTGTTGCATAGCCGAAGATGGTTGTGGATTTTTTCTTTCATCTTCATCAATACCAACCTGCCTCTCACCTACTACTTGTGTCAAATCCAACCATATTTCTTCAAATGCTTGTTGTAGTGCTTCTATATGCCACGTGATTCCCCCATAAAGATGCAAGTACTTGTCTGCTCCTTTCTTCCATATATGTTCTATAGTATCTTTGAACCTCTCTATCATCATCTCCACTTCATCTTCTGTTAGCAACAGAACTGCACTATCCTTTCGTTCCTTCTTCTTTGTTCTTCTTCCTTTCACTATTTCTGTAGTTTTTATTTTCTACATAACTGAAGGGGCATTCTGTGTTGCACTAGATGTGTTTCCTCAATCTAGTGACTTGTTATGTTCTTCACTTGCGCCTGAATCAAATGCCTCTTTCCCATGATCATTTTTGTCATTGTGTACCTTCCCCATGTTGTTTCCTCTATGTCTATGATACATTTGGAATTTTTCCGCTGAAATTAACCAATCAACATCCAAGGACGGAGACAAACTCAAAATGGGACCTAGGGGAATATTATTGAAGGAAGTTTCACTATCGATTAAAACCTACATGGTTGAATTAAAATTCTTACCATTGAATTGGATTAGAATGGAGTAAAACCCTCATGCACAAAGGCAATGGTCAAGGTGATGCTACTATGTTTAATAAGGTAGGAACTACTATTAACGGAGGAGGAATCCAGTATCAATGCAAGGGTTGTGTGAGCATAAATAAGAGTGGAAATCCGTGAACAATGGTGGAAATTGCAAAAGATAAAGGTATGAAGATGAAGTGCACACTTAGAAAAAAAAGTCGCGAAATAGGGAAAGAAATGAATAAAGTCAAAATGATCTCGTTAGATGAAGCATAGAGATGAAGTGACTAGGTCAAGGCTAAGAGAAATAGGGATAAAATTTCCAGACAACCCAATAAGAGGAATCTAGGGAGAAGACCTGAGTAAGAAACAAGATTGAAAAATCTAGTTGCTAAGTAATAGAGTGCCATATCAATCGCCGTAACCATCCCTAGACACGGTTGTGGAATAACTAGAACTATCAGGACCTATGGAATATGGAAGCAATCTAGAAAGTGAGCCCTACATTTTTTGTAAAAGATATACCTTCTCCTCATGAAAGGGAGCTCATGAAACCGTTGATCTGGATCTCCCATTTCTCTTCTCCAAGAATTTAAGCCTCCAAGCTCTTCAACAAAGGAGATGACATCTAGGGAAAAGGTAGGGGGATGAGAGTCCCAATTTCACTAGCATAACAATGCAAAGGCTGATACCTTTCCAATGGTCCAGAGAAGAGGTTAAACAGATTTACAAAACTCTAGATATGGCTCCTCCATTACAGGTATCTTTTAAGTGACTAACAGGAGTTTTCATGAAGTGTCTTCATGCGAAAAAAACATGTAAAAGTCATCATGAACGAAGAAGTGCCATTTTCGGCTATAACACCATTGTTGCGGAATTAAATTCTAGCAGCAACGTAAGTATAAATCCTTTGATCAACCCCCAAGATCCCTCACATAACTTGGTAACAAACTCTTAGAACTTTGTTTTACAATTACCTTGGTACAATTAGATGAGAAATAGTACGAATAATTTACAAAACAATTCATTACTTGGAGTAAGTAGTAGTAGATCTCAATAGATTAATAATATTATAGCACAACTAGGACCTCAAGGATTTGTGTTAGTAGGATCCCCAATTTTTGCAATGGTTGGAGTACAAGAAACACCACACCTAAAATGTTTGAAATTTTGGGGGAGAGGAGGAGAATATTATGTGGAATAGCATTAGTTCCTCTATGAAGCAATATGGAAAGCCGAAGCAAATCTGACGAACTCCAAACTAGTTGAGTTTCATAGAACCTTGCGAGGAAAATATTTACAGTGGTGCATGCAATTGATTGAAAGGTGAGACCCAAATGAAACAACCCTTGATATGACAAAGACAAAGAAATTATTCCTATATGGATTTTAACAACCTAAGTCAAAACAACAAGGTATTGTGGAACTAAGAGAAATATGACAAATGAAGGGAGGATCTACCTTGGATTATGCACAATTCCTTAGAGATGTATTAACAAAGTTGTCATTTTTGGTGCATGATTCTAACCATAAGGAATGGTTTATCCAAGGATTATTAACTTTAACCAGAATTCCCTTGTCATAACAAGTGATAGACTCATCAAGAACTGAATTAGAATAGGCTATGAAGATTGAATCCATGGATAATTGCCCAAATTCCATTGTAGTAGGGACTTCCTCATCTTTCGGGGATTTGGCACATGTACATAGTAAGTTAGAGGAACTAACTAAAAAAATTTAATATCTACATATTCCAAAGCTAAGTTGATCGTAAGTTTGGTGTGCAAGGTGTGTGGTAGAGGACCATCATGTATCAGAGTGTTATCAAATGAGGGGAGGCTCGATCCCACTAGTAGGAACATTTCGTAGTGGACTAAGTTTAATTATTGCACAAGTTGTCACAAAGAAACCCTTTTCAATCAATAGGTCAACCAACGTACCCAGATCCACTAATATTAATTTTCTCCAAATGATTACTGCAAGATCTATAAATCATATGGACACCCTCTATGACTTTTCCCAATCTTACATAAGTATTCCTCAATACCAAATGTGGTATACTTTGAATTTTGCGAGTCTACTATACAAAATACTGAGGAATGCATAACGTTGTATGCATTAACAGAAATATTGGACCACTCTATATATCAAATAGCACATAAACCCCTAGAAATAGAGGGCGAAGGAGGATGTAGAACGGGTTTTGGGGCTACATGAGGAGGAGGTCACACAAGCTCGATTCCCTATTACAACTACAATGATATTGGACACCTCTCTTGATATTTCATGTTTCTTAAGAGACCATGGTGCACACATTGTCATACAATCACCCACATTGTTGAAGGGTGCCAAAAAATTATTGCAAAATTGGAGGATCACACAAGAAGGCTAGCTAGAAAATATGAGCATAGATGGATTTGTTGTTACCTAGGGAGGAGTAAGGAATAGTGCAAACCAACATAGACCAAACTCACCAATAATCATAAAATAAGATCCAACAAAGACTGAATACATACTATTCCAACAAAAAAAAATTTACCATGATGCCACCAATATGTTCATATAGATACCGACTCCACTAGCTAGGGACGAGGCAACACCTTCCCATCAGTACAAAAGACATTATATGATAGGATATGATGGAAGACAGATAGGTATCGAGAAGGGAAGAGATAATATTTGTATATTGTTTTGTCTACTAAAAGATATATTAGAAGATGAAAGCACCACCCATAAGTTGCGCAGAACACTCTGTGGAATATACGAGGTTGTGGAAACTGATGAAGAAATATGTGTCACGCTACTTGAGAGAAACATTCAACTAGTGTAGAAGAAAAGAAGGAAGAGGATTGGTCGAGAATTACGATTAGATGTATAAGTAAATGGATACGGTATCAATAACATGATGTTAAATTTGGGATTTGATGTAAATATATTAAATAAGCCTTAGGAAGAAATGGGTTTTCCACCTCTTATCTACTCTCCTATTCAGCTGAGAATGGAGAAAAACTATCACATATCCTTGATTGGCCAATTGGCTAATGTTGAAGTTGATTAGGAGGTGTCAAAACCATCATGGATTTCAAAGTGATTGAGATCATGGGTGGAACTAAGCCTACCCAACATTGCTAAGCATAAAGTGGGATTATGAAAACTATGGAGTGATTGAATTAAATAAAATAATGATGACTTCAAAACTAATGGCATGAAGGTAACACAACCCTTAGACCCACACCAGGGATCTCAATATACCAAGCCAATACAAGGAAATATGGAAAGAGGTGTTCTAGATAATATATAATCCTTGATGGAAGGAAAGAGAGAATACTATGTGAACCTGATAGTGGAAGGCTCAATAAGATGGAGAAACATTCATTCATTTTATATTGAATATGAAGAAGCTTGGGACAATTGGCAGATTGAGAGACATGAACTGTCTTTTAGACATTGTGTAATGATTAAATCAATCCAATTGATTTGGGTTGAAGTCAAGGACTCACCAATATATGACGACACCAATGTCTTAGACAAGCTTTCACATAAAATGGACTCCTCAGATGCAGAAGAATATCACATGGATATTTTAGACATAGATTTCAAAGGAACTCCTCCAAGATGGTGGGTGACATACCAGGATGATATTCCCAACTAGAACACAACCTAGTTGGCATTAATTATCAAGTTTAAACCATCCATGCATGCTAATAGGGTAATAGATGTATACATGGGTGAGACAAATCCCTATACCCACACTGAGATGTGCGAACATCGGTGGGAATTAGATAGACTACAACTAGAATTTTGGGTTCATCAAGTTTTCCACTAATTGGGACCTATCCCTAAGGATTGTTACTTTCATGAGGAGACAAGGTGACAAACCGAGTGTTGGAATAAAATATGCACACAATATTTTCATGAATTTTCTTGTTCTACAACCAACGAGTTGGTGACTGGATCATTAACAATAATCAAATGAACATTATTCACAGATCAATTACAGAATGCGGGACACTCATACATTTGTCATGCCCATCAAGAACTATCGTACTTCACTTTGGTGATCCCTGAAGTGGTATCCCCTCTTTGTTTTTCCAAGGTAGAACATGAGAACTAAAATACAAATGAACTAGAGCATTTCTTGAATATAAATTTCAAGGATTTTGAAGGATCCAGGGAACTACGATAGATGAAACCAGAAGAAACTAGAGCACTTTATACATAATCATTGAAACTACAGGAAGTCAATATTGGCACAAAGGATAGTCCAAAGATGCAGGCTATAGGAGACTATTGGGATGAACAAATTGTATCTAATATAGCGTCACTATTTAAGGAATATGATGGCTTAATTTCACATAACTTTACAGAAATCAAGGGGATCAAAGGAGATTTGGGTGAAATGAAGATTGTGTTAAAACAAGATGCTTAGTGTTGGCTTGGTTTTTCCAGTACAGACTAGATTATCCCTATAGTAATCCAGAGCAAGAAATATACAGAGGATGTTATAGTTTGTGTTGACTATCGTAGACTAAACAGTGCACGTGTCCATGATCCATTCCCAACACCATTAAATGATTAAGTATTAAATCAAATAGCATGAAATGAATCTTGCTCTTTCACATATGGATTCTTGGGTTATCACCAAGTTATAATTGCAGAAGAAGATCAAAATAATAAAATTTTCACAACATAATGGGGATCATTTTCTTATATTGTCATGTTCATGTTGTTTGGATTGAAGAATGCACCTATTTTTTTCTCTAGAATAATAATCGCACCCTTCAGGGAATCCTTCCATAATTTTTTGGAAATATAAGGGGATGCTTGAATAGTTTACAGTCTTCTTATATATCATGTTGTGCTTTTCTAAATAATGTTAGATTGCTATCAACAAATGGGGATTTCTTTGAACTTGCAGAAATGAATTTTTTTGTTCCTTTTGGAAATTTTTTAGAACACAATGTCTGTCGTGATGGAGTTCTGGTAGACCCTACAAAAAATGCAAAAATGTAAACCTGTAGGAACCTGCATCAGTTAAACATTTGTGTTCTACTTTGTGGCATACATGATACTACACGATATTTATCTGCAACTACGCCTCGATCACAATGTCACTGTAACAATTGTTAAACAAATCCAAAGCTTTTAGGTGGACAAAATATTGTGAAAAATCCTTCGCAACACTTAAAGACAAAAATGGTTAATACTTCGATATTGACATTCCTCACCTGGAAACAGGAATTCCATGTACATTTTGATGCATTCGAAGTTGCCCTTGTCACTTTATTAGCTCATGTAGGTGAAGGTGAGATGGATCATCCAGTTTACTTTGCCAGCAAAAAACTATCACAAGTTGATCATAACTACACAACCACAATGTGGGAAGGTTTGGCGATGATCTATGCTATACAAAAATTATGTCACTGTTTGTTGGGAGGACATTTTAAATTATTTAAAGTTCATTCAACTCTCAAGCAATCCCATCCTGGAAGGTCGTATATGTTGATGGTTTCTCTTATTTCAAGAATTTTCCTTAGTAGTGATAGTTTATCCTGAAAAACATAACTATGGACCTAATCACTTATCATGGGATAGAATATAGAGAAGTTGATAAACCTATTGATGATCAGTTACCAGATGTTCACTCTTTGGAGTAGAAGAAATTCCCAATAATTTAGAAGAGATCACATTATTCCTCACAATTGAGAAGGAACTTGATGATTATTTCATAACACAAAAATGCCACTTGGTCATGTGAGTTGTGGAGTACCAGTTGATTGTGAGATGATGTAAGGGAATCCATGCCCAAGACGACTAGTCATAGTTACATGACTGAAGTCGTATGCATGATGGTCGATGAGATCCAGAAAAGTGAAGCATAGAAGTGAATGAGAGATGTGGTAGTCATAAGGGTGTCGACCAACAGAGGCTGATGATAGGAGACTGGTCGCTAGACACAACTGGTGACATGACTCAATCGAATAAGATGACTGATAGAGTAGAGATGGTCGAAGACATTGTTGGCCAAAAGAGTGCAAGGAGTCGTGAGTAAGGCCGATGATGATGGAAAGATGGCCAATGGAGAAGCTATGATATCGAGCATAGGATCCATTGGGGTGGTTGGAACAGTTCTAGAGCAGTTATGGTAGTTGTTGTAGAAGGTCAGATGGTGGAGCCTACTGAGAAGAGGCACGTAAAGGTTTCAAATGCAGAGGGAGGTGCCTAGAAGCAAGTGAAGCTTCTAGAGGAGGATTTAATTAGTAATACTTTAATCCTAGAGTTTACCTATAAATACTAGTATATGATCAGAGGAAGGGGCTTTGGTTGGTGGTTGTCCAGAGGAGGATAATTCCCTCACACTTGTAATTTGTTAAGTGTTGTAGAAAAGTTCGATGTTAATTCCAATTGGGTAGAGTGTAAATTTTAGGGGCCCCCATTGTAAATTTCAATAAACATCCTTTTTTTTTACGCTTTGATTGGATGGATTTCCCATGTTTTATTCTTTGTTTGAATTCTTAGTTTCCGGGAGATGATGGTTTGGTGGTTTTAATGATCTCTTTCGATTCAATCTTTTGGATGCATAATTGATTGTGTTTGGGTTTATCTTAGTTGGTTTCATGCTATGGCTTGCAAAGATTGAGTTAAGTCATCGTTTTGGTAGTTTCGTTGGGTGTTGGGTTTTAGTGCATTAGTCAATTAAACAATTTAGTGGAGTAGCCATGCTTAACCATTGATCATTTACTTTCAAAACACTAAGCAATTTTGTTTCATGCAAACAGAACAAAATTTGTATATATTATTGTTATTTATTCAAAATTAGTTTTCTAATGTTTTTTAAATTTGTTGCACATAGCAATATAGCAATATTTATAAATGAGCAATTAATATCTAAATTAATAATTCAATGCTCTTACCTTTTAATTTTTATGCATTAGAATTAATTATTCATTTTCTTTTATCGATTAGTGTGCAAATAAAAGATTAATTTATTATGTAAATATATCAATGTCCTTTTTTTTAATTTCATTTTACTTTTCAAAGTTACATTTACATATTACTTTAATTCATTAGGCACATAAATTTAAACTTTACCATCTTGAAATAAATTAAAAATAGAACAAAATATAAAACGTGTGAGAAATGTATATCTATTTTTTTACTTTTAAAGTCACTATATTCATGTGTTTTCTTTTAATTGCTTTATTTTCCTTTGCAAGAATATTAATATAAAGAGGATTTGATCAATAGAAAGAAAAGTAGAGAGACAAACAGTGCGTTAAAATTAAGCAAATTGCCAATGATTCCACCAAATATTCACTGAAAGAATAAGAATACCATTCTAGCAGAGATACTTGGTATTTTTCTGGACAACAATGAAATTTCGTGTCTTTCTGGACAATAATGAAATTCCATTGTTTGATTCAAATTCTTTTGTAATTATGATATTTTTTTATTTTTTTAAAAGAAATGTAATTACTTTTTTTTAACCTGATCTATTTATTGTATTCCATTTAACTTTGCAGAATTAAAAATCGACTTGTAATTCTTTGTGACTATTTTGCACTAGCTTTGTAGTAACTTTTGATTTGTTTAGATTTGTTATAATTATATAAGGGAATGTCTTCTTAGTTCATTTTAAGTTTTTAGATTTTTCATTTTGCAACTGTTTAGCACTTTTATATCTTGTAGTGAGTTCATTTCAAGGCTTTAGATTTTGCATTCTGCAGTTGTTTAGCGTTTTATATCTTGTAGTTTCTGCATTCTACAGTTGTTTAAGGTGTGGCTTTTGATTACATAATTTTTTATGAGCATTATCGAGTTTGCCTATTTTTTCTTAACTCCTTTGTATGTTTACTAGGAATTCAATAAGTGGTTTCAATTTCATAAAGTTTATATCTTTTCTTTTATTTCTTTATTTTCTATTTTCTAATTAAACTTAGGTCTTTCTACAAACTTTCTTGATAACCCCTTGTATTAATTTGTATACTTTGTTTAAATTGGTAAATAGTGCACACTTAGTAGAGATTAACTTTTTGTTTATTTAGTTATTTTTAGGTTAGGGTAGCCTTTAGCTGACTAACATAGCCGTTAAACCCATTATATGCAACTATTCCAAGTGACTAGGGGTTGTTAAACACCCTTGGTTCGAGTTGTCACTGCCTTGTTGACCATAGTGCAGATTTCACGGTTCACACGACTCCATCTTTGTGGTAGTCGACATGTTTTCAAAGATGGCACACTTTATTCCATGTCAGAAGACAAGTGATGCCACATGTATTGTTGCATTATTTTTCAAGGAAGTCGTGAGCTTGCATGGGTTCCTGAAAAGTATTACTTCGCACAGAGATACCAAGTTCATGGGTCATTTTTGGAGAACCCTGTGGAAGAATCTTGACACAAGGTTATAGTTCAATTATACATACCATCGACAAACTGGTGGGGATAATGAAATCATGAAGAGGAGCTTAGGAAATTTGCTGAGATGTTTGACTGTTGATTGACCAAAGCAATGGGAGAATGTGTTGGTGTAGGATGAATCCGTATACAACAACTCGGTGAACATATTGATGGGAATGATCCCATTTCAGTTTGTGCAAGTGAGAAGACTACTTGGAGTAGCCGACATGATAGACCTATCAACTGAGGAAAATCGAAGCGAAGACGTCAAACCATTTTCCGAACACATGAAAGAATTACATGACAAGGTGAAACGACAACTTGAGAAATGAAGCATGACATACAAGTTGAGAGATGACTAAAGGATATGACTGCATTCAGTTGTAGAATGAGACTTAGCGTACATGCACCTACATTAGAGGAAATTTGAGGTCTAAAATGGGCCTCCTAAGGAAAATAATAAAATAATAGTTAAAATAATAAAATAATAGTTAAAATAACAAAATAATAGTTGTCAATTTTTGAGGAAGAATGAAAAAAAACTACTTTTTTTGTTCGTATTTTCAACATATCTCCCTATGGTTTTACTCAAATTCTGAGCAGGATAGCTCGTTGGATGCAGAATTTAATTCCTCATCCAATGAGTACCCACACTGCATACTTTTGATGGATCCTGCTACCCAAAAAATAAGAAATACCTGAAAAAACTTGATGATGACATCATCATCAAGTTTTTTTTAGGTATTTCTTATTTTTGGGGTAGCGGGGTCCGTCAAAAGTATGCAGTGTGGGTACTCGTTGGATGAGGAATTAAATTCCACATCCAACGAGCTTTGCCACTTGAAATTTGAGTAAACACAGAAGGAGATATGTCGAAAATACAAACAAAAAAAGTAGTTTTCTTTTATGACAAATATGTTAGTTCAACCATTATGGTTGACTCATTTTATTGAAATTCTATTGGTTCCTGAATTCCAGCTCACAAAATTTGTTATTGGCACATTTTCTTATAAGGCCCATTTTAGACCCCAAATTTCCTCTAATGAGAAAAGAAAGGTTCCTAAGGGGAGCATATAACAAGATGAAGTTGAAGAAGAGTGCTTCGCGCAAAATCTTGAAGAAGATTCAGACAATGCCTATGTGTTGGAACTGCCAAGAGAGCTAAATAAATAATCAAAGTTCAATTTTCTGACCTATATAAGTATGAAGAGAGGTCGATAAGTGCGAGTGAAATGACTGTAGATAGGAAAGAGCAGATGCTAATTTATCCAACATAAGAGGTCGTATAAATACTCAACGAGCGAGAATTCGAGAAGACCAGGAGCCAAAAGAAGAGGGAATATTTTCTTTGATGGAAGAATAGAAACCTGGAATATGTGACACTGATTTCATAAGAAAGGATTAAGGAATTACATAACTACAAGCGTAATTCTTTTCAACCTGAAGAAATTGGTGTAGGGGCATCCAGGCCCAAGAAGACCAGTCGCAGTTAGACCACTGAAGTTGTCTACAGGATGGTTTACGAGCTCTAGAAAAGAGAAGCATAGAAGTAAACAATAGATAGGGTAGTCATAAGGGTGTTGAACAATAGAGTTTGATGAAAAGAGACCAATCATGAGACACGATGAGTGACAAGACTCAGTCGAACAAGACAACTGATAGATAAGAGATGGTCGAATACAATTCCAACCAAAAGAGTGCAAGGATTCATGAGTAAGGCCAACAACGATGGAAAGACGGATGGCAGAGAAGCTAAGATCCCAAGGAGTGGAGCCATTGGGGTGGTTGGAACAGTTGGATAGAAACTATGGTACTTTTCGTAGAAGGCTAGATGGTAGAGCCTACTGAGAAGAGACATGTGAAATATTTAAATGCAGATGGTGGTCCTTGGAAGCAGGTGAAGCTTCTAGAGGAGGATTTGAGTGGGTCTTCAAGCCCATATTTTACCTATAAATACTAGTTTATGATTATAGGAATAAGATTCAATTGGTATTTGTCCACAAGAGGAGAATTCCCTCACATTTGTAATTTGTTAAGTGTTGTAGAACCAGTTGATGGTAATTATGATTGAGCAGGTTGTAAACTTTGTATTGTAATACCTCTTTGTAAAGAGATTGTTTTATTTAATTGAAATCCATAATCCTTGGCACCTGCCTACACATTTATCCCTTGATCTTCCCAAATAATCTCCGTATTCCACTCATGAAACTCCCCCTCCCACCCGAATTTTATTCATCATCCCTTCACACTAGTACAATGTAGCCCTATGTAATCAACATTGTTAGTGATACCTTAGAAACCATTCACATGTTAGGAGTATCGATTCAGCAGAAATTTCAACGACAACATCCAACCTCCCACTATATTGACAAAGGCCAAGAACCATCAGCTAATTCAAAGGCCACAATTGCTAATTCATCCTTACAACATCTTCCTCACTAGGAAAACCCCCTAAGTGATCCAAATTCAGAACAACCTAATTCGTCCCAACAATCAAAAGATTTTCAAAAAACACCACAAATGGAATATTTTTCAAAGAATGAAGTACAGGATGAACATCAGGTGGAGATTCAACAACTTCCTCCACCTCCTCCAAAAGTTGAATAGGTTTCTCTCAGAGACCAACTTGTAAAGTTCACTCAGGACCTAGATAATTTCCAAGTGATTCTTTTAGTTTTTACAGCACATACAGACATAACCTTGTTCATATCTGAACAACCCTGACAGAATATCATCTAGAACCGAACAATAGACCATGAGGTAGACACTTAACAAAAATATCACCCAACTCTCTAGTTGCAAGTGACCTACTTGTACAACATTTACCCCCAGGTGTGACAATCCTAGATTTATAAATTATATTTTTCGCACAACAGTTGTTTGAAAACATTTTCCACACAGTAGCAAAGGAAAAGCATCATCTCATTCAGGATGAGGCTAAACATATTAGCCTCAATCAAGCATATGACGATGTTTGCATCCAGTTGTTGGATGCACTTGCTACGAAAGTAGAAGGAAAAAAGGGTAGAGTATCTACAAAAGACACCATCGTGGCCCTTTATGACCATATGCACATAGTGTGGCCCTAAGGATGCCAACACTTATCCTCTGTGCCAAAATAAATTTTAGTCGTTGCACCACAAGAGAGCCTCCAACTCTTGCACCTCATGGAAACAACTTGATATAGATTATGTAGAGCTACTGTTAGACACCGAGAGGGGGGGTGAATCAATGTAAAGCCAATTTTATAACTTTTCTGAACTTGTCACAATTAACTACCAATTCATCATTCCACTATTCATAATCATTTCATAAACATCTTTCACTTCATCATTCACATATCATAAGCATTTGAATCGTCAAAAACAATAACACAAAAGAACACAACACCATATAATTTTGTAATCTTTTTGTATTAGTTTTGGACCGGCTACAACCGTGAGGTAAAATCAGCACCTACTGATATGAAGAGCACCTACTCTGCATCCAGGACCCTACCTAGTTTTCTTAGACCCTACTAAGAAGGGGTTTGAGGTATCCTAACCTCAGATGCAAGTCAATATTGCATTTACAATTTAAGCTCACTGTCTTAACACATTTTTATCACCATCACATCACACCAGCACTTATCTCTAGCATCTTTTCATTCAACATCTTCTCATCAACTTGTCTCTATCATCAGTTGTTCATCATCATTCCGTCCATATCATCATTCTGACCATAAAATTGCTGCCAGCATCATACAATCATCATATCAATCTATTCATTACAAGCACAGCTAATCATTGCTGCTCATCTCTACTACTGATCATCTGCTCATCGACCACGTTATTAACACTGTTTGTCAAGTCATCAAACATCAGGGTCTGAACATGTCATCATGGTCTGATCATCATCGAGACTTGTAACAGAGGGTGTACAAGATCATCATCATACAATTCATCATTAAGGAGATTGCTTCATCAACAAGGTCTGTCAAACATCAGTCTTCTTTCATCAAAATCATGGAGTGTTCATTATCATGCATCATCATAGTTTGTAGGAAGCTCACACACTTGAATGTACAACACTATCATGCCATTACCTATGTATCTCACTCTTCAAGCTTGAGTTGTAACTCAAGACTGTTCAAAACCCTCAAAACAGACTATTTATTCAAACTTGTCAATGCACTGGAACTAGGGCATCATCCAAGCCTTATCATTATCATTATTATACACATACCACTTGTTCATACACCATTGTATTGGACATTGCTGCTGATATACATCATAGTATATAACATCACTCTTACACATCATACACATTTCTAGTATATAACCTCACTTTTCTGATTTGAACACTGTTCATAGTTCACCTGTGCAAAAAGACTATTCATACCCTTTTCATACTACCACAACTTATTCTTTCCACATTATAAGAAAAATACTTCACTGTGCAAACGTTTCTAAGGTGTACATACTTCACTTTGCAAATATTTGTAAGGCATCATATATTTCTAGCATCTCAATGTATAAACTTCTTAGGGCACACATACATACCTTCACCTTTCACTTACCTTGGTTGTCCATTCAATAGATCTGGGTTGTGTACTGAATTATATCATTGAGCGTGCTCAATATATCAATCAAGTTTCAAAACATAACACAACACATCAGTCTCTTATTGTCAATTATTGTCATGCCATCATTTAGCTATCTTTGTCATTGTCATCAGCCTCACAAATTCAATCATCTCTGCATCTTCTTAATGTATGTGTAACTTGTTAGTGGACACTTCATCATTGTCTTCTTTACTGGTTGCTTGTCATCAAGAGGTCTGCTCATATCCTCTTCAAGTCAATCTTCATATCTTCAAGCTTCGTCATGCACTTTTAAGAATTCAAGACTGTTCATCACTTTTCAACTTCTAGAGTTGTCATTGCTTGATCTTGGAACTAGGGCTGTCATACTTCATAGGACTGTCATCATCTTAAACTGTGCATCAAGCTTGCACTGTGTGTCAAATCTAACTGTGCATGTTTAGAAGTACCCTAAACAATGTCACACACTCAGACTTCAACCTTGGATGGTGTGGAACATTTTCATGCTGCTGGAAGAACCTCAAGCACAACAACTCGAACTAATTCTGTGAGATGTCACTACTGTATATCATGCTTAGGAAGAACCCTAAACACTATGTAAAATTCAGTGGACTACATGGTATGGAAGAACTCAGAAAGACTGTCAAAGAGCAGCAAAAATATCATAAAACTCAGCCCCAAAAAGGATGAACCCTTATTTATTGTAACCCTCAGATCTTAGGCTACCTCAGTCCATGACTTCCACCTCAGTTCACCAAGCACAAGCTGCCTCCACCTTTAAAAAATTTGGGACTGTGTATGCTAGACTACTAGCATCCAAATTTCCTTAGTCACAAAAATCTCAGAGCTCTCTCATCCGAAAATCCAGTCTACTGCCCCCATATGTTGCTGCTCCTTTTACAGCTGCCTCAGAGACCTGAAATTCAGAGCTCCTTCCCACCAAAGTTGTATTTTCAAAATGAGGTTTGATATGGTATAAATAGTGGTTTTTTTTCATCTAATTTGGAGCCGACCTACATAAAAAATAATTTTATTTTTAATTTGAAAATTGGATTTTATTTGGAGCCGACTTCACAAAAATTATTTCAAATTTGATTTTTATTTTCAAAAGAGAAGACTTCCTTTTAGCTAGCCAACTTCAAAGGGATTCAAAAACTTGTCAAGTGCTTAAATAGAATCTATTTTTAGATCATGACTTAAGATCCAACAATCAAGGGTTCCAATGCTTGCATCAAGGGTTAAGTCACCACCACCATGACCACAATAATATTACATATTCTCCACCATACTACAAGGGGATTCATGTGCCTCTTCAACCTTCTCAACCATACAAGAATACCTTCAAAGGTCCATCATGCCACCAAGAATATTCAAAAGCTCCTCAATATGTGTGGATTTAAGAACCATTAACCCAACAGATGCAGGTCCAAATGCTTCTTCATCAAGTAAGAGGCATCATGGGCTTCGTTAACCACCTTAGCCACGCAATGGGTCAAGATCCATCATGACATCACCTGTGGGTTTTCCAGCCCTTATCTTAGGGTACCATGACCACAAAATGGGTCATTAATGCTTCTTCAACTCATCTAAGGCTTCTCCAACTTTTGTAAGGTCTTCAGGACCATCTCTAGGGTCTTCAACACCATCAGCAGGGTCTTTAACATCTTCAACAAGGTGGTGGAATCAAGATCCAAGCTTGTGGGTATAGGGACCTTGTCAACTGGGTACAAGGTGCTTCAAGGCAAAAACCCATGTTGTAAGGGATCCAAAGCACTACAAGGTGCAAAACCACTTTGTAAGGGTTAAGGCACTATAGGTGGGACTTGGTGGCATCAATGATATCCTGTGGGGCCACTGCAAGTCCATGTTGGCAACAATGACAATTTTATCAACAGCTACAACATTAAGTACTCAACATTCAAAATAAAAAAAATGAATTGCAGATACAATTGATGGTTTTGGCACGAGAAATTAGTAAAGAATTTACCAACATATGCAGCCAGCTATAGCAAACAACAAAACAAATCCATGATCTCTTTGCAACACTTAATGATTGGGTAGGAACCCTAAAAAAAGCAGTGACCACCAGATTACTTTCATGAAAGAGTTAATCAATTGAACAATGAATCCCATCTCACAACTAACCCTCTTGAACATGAATGCAAGTATAAAGAAGCACAACAAGTTGATAATGAGATGGACACACTTTATGACAATTTTTGCACATCTAAGTAGACTCTGCAAAAATTAAAGTACATAACCTAAGTTGGGACCTACAATAGTTAGACCAGTTTCCTAACACAAATACTCAATAGTTGTTGCATCAAAATCCCCCCCCCCCAAGATACAGAGAAATCTCAGAACGTTTTATCTAGTGCCATTATTTTCCTTGGAAAATGGAGGAATAAGTTGGAAGTATTTGACAACCTAATTAGAAAGCATGCATTCATAGAGGTACCAGAGTTGGATCCTTCATTTGAATATCCCATATCAAATGATGCGTAAGGTTTAGGAACATCGTTGAGTTGATTCAAGGGAAATTCAACACTTGCGGTCGCGGCCTATTGGATCCTTTTTTTTGAAATGACCATAAAAGGTGGAAGGAAGCAAGAAGTAAAAGAGAGGAGCTTCAAAAGCCCCTAATATTCGAAACAGTTTTGGACCCACCCCTAGAAGTATATAAAGAAGCATAAGGTAAGTGGAAGGAAAGAATAATAATAGCATAAACAAAGAAAGACAAAGGAGAGAAGCAAAAGAATAGCAAAGAATACATCAAGCAAAGCTTGACTTGTTGTATTCGGGTTTTTGGGTGATGTAATTGGGTTTTAGGTTCTTAGTTCTTTGTGATACCACAACGAGTAATCACATGGTTATAGTAAGACTGCAGAGCCATGAATTGGTTGTAATAAAACTTATCTACAATAAGATTGAAGGAATCCTCCCCCACCTTAATTTTCTATGCATGGTTAAGATGTAGTATGTTCATTTTTTAATGGACCGGTTGTATGTTTTCTCTTTATCTGTGGATTATGGTTAGTAGATTATTGCTGCGATACTATATGATGAATGTTGTTGCAATATGGACGTAATTAACCCTCATGAATATATTCCTACAATTGTCACTCCTTATCACACACAAGTCTTAGTTATGATTCAAGTGAGACCTTCTCCTTTAGGAGATTGAAAATGCTAGCAAAATAGACTACATTGTTTCTCTTTGTTATCCCATGCGTAAGAACCCAGCCTATAATATTGTTCCAAAATAAATGCTTCTACAAATTAGGCAATGCAAGAATTGGTGCTTGAATAATATTTCACTTGAGCTCTTCAAAGGCTATATGTTGATTCTCCCCCCACTAGAACCCCTTATTGTTGGTTGTTATGGCATGGAGATGTGTAGCCACAGGAGAAAAGGAGGCTATGAACTTCCAAAGGTATTGTGTTTCTGCCCAAAATTTCCTAACTTGAGTGACATTTGTAGGAGTATGAAAATTAATTATGACCTCCATATTTGCAAAATCAATCATAAGTTCTCCTCCATCGATCACATACCCCAATTACACCAAGGGCTCTTGAACAAATTCAAATTTCTCAAGTTTTTCCAATAGTTGATGGTTTTTCAAGGTCTCCAACATCTTCTTGAGATGTGATATATTCTCTTCTCTAGTAGCACTATAAACCAATATGCCATCTAGATATACTATAACAAATGAATCTAAGAAAGGGTTTAATACATCATTCATCAAACACATAAATGTAGCATATGCATTGCATAAACCAAACAATGTTACTAACCATTCATACAGACCTTTCCTAGTCTTGAAGGTGTCCTTCTAGGTCTCTTATTCCTTAACTCACACCTAGTGGTATCTTGCTTTGAGATCCAACTTGGTGAAGTACTTGGAATATTACAATTGGTCCAACAAATTATTGATCTTGGGTAGAGGGTACTGATTCTTGAGTGTGATCTTGTTCAATGCTCCATAGTCAATGCACATCCTCCAAGTCCCATCCTTCTTAGGTAATATTATGATAGGTGGGGTGTTGGTCAAATCACATATTCAACAACTGTTTCAAATACTTCTTCACTTTATCTACTTATATGATTGATTTTATGGATAGTCCGGTGTTTGGAAATAGATGTATCTCATGCTCCACCTCCATCTTAGGAGGTATCCCCCCAGGCTCCTAGAACACTTCTTCATATGCCTGCAAAAGGATCTCCAAATCATGTTTATTCTCTTTGGTACATCCATCTAAGGAGTCCTTCACTTATACTGATTCACCTTCTTGTTTATTTTGTCTTAAGGAAATACAAACTTCCTACTTGAACTGGTCATTTTTTTTCTTAACTGGCACTTACCAAAGAGATTTGATTTACCTTTGTGTTCATTGATGATGAAGGATTTCCCATCCTTGATCAAGCGGTATTTTTTGTCTCTCCTTATGAATATTGCATCCCTCATATACATATAGGGGCTTCCAAACTCTACACCACAAACATCCAAGGGTACTACGTCTACCTCCACTTCATCAATATACTCTAAACTTATGAAAAACTTGATCTTGCACTATTTCATGACTCTGAAATATGCATCCTTATTTACTCATCCCAATGGGTAGGGACTAGGATGATCATGTACTTCCAATCCAATATTACATATTGTATCCTATGCTACTAGGTTTTCCTACGAATCTGAATCGAATAGAGCATTGAAGGCTTTGTATTCTTGACCTAGATATTTATGTGGAATAGTTTCATCATCCATTTCTCTTCATTAGGGTGTAGGATACTTAGATTAAAATCCTTCTACACTATGGTACAAATAATATTCTCATCCACAATAAAGTTTATTTATAACTCCTTTCTTGAATTCGTAGCTAGAAGGTTCTTCTTCTTGGCATCCTTCTTATAGTTCTTGGGGTTTATCTCAAGATGTAACTTCCAACACTTGTATTAAATGTGTCCATAAATGTTCTTGTGGTTATAGTGGATTTTAGGAACCTTTCACTGATGTGTCATGGCTGTAATATTCTTCTCATTTCTCTTCCACTTATTCTTCATCTCCTTGTTGGAATCTCTATTATCTTTATGTTTTGAACCGCTTGGTTATCCTTTCTTCTGGCCTATGTTTTCCAAGTATTGTGCTTGTACACGGGATTCATCAATCAACATGGGCTTGAAGAGAATCACCTTCCTCCATATGTGACTATGTAAACCCCCCAAATACTTCAGGATCACATCTGGGTTCATAGGTGAGATACCCAACATCATAACCATCTTCCCGAACTCGACGATGTATTCTTGCACACTCTACCCCTGCCTTTGCTTGAAGTAATGCCAACATATCTACTCGTCCTCTACATATCCTATGGGGTAGAACTGGGACTTGATGAGGGTTTTAAATTCCTCCCACTTAGTTACTGATGGATCATCCTAAAACCTAAGTTATTTTGTGTGTCTTTCCCGCATGTTATTGCATGGCCCTATAAATTCAATCGAGAAAATGAGATCTTTTGCTCCTCAATTTTTTGATGAATACTATAATAAACCTATAACTATTGAAACCAATGTTTTATATTTAAAGCATCAATCTCACCTTGATACAACTTGATGTTGACTTTTTCTTCTATCTTAAATAGAGATTGGGAAGGAATGTTAGTACTAGGACTCAACTTCTCTTTGTCAATATTTTTCATTAGATCCTTTTTTGGATAGAGTTTGATTTTTAAAATCCTCCCACTTAGTTATCGGTGGATCATCCTAAAACCTAAGTTCTATGGTGTGTCTTTCTCGCGGGTTATTGCATGGCCCTCTAACTTCAGTTGGGAAAATGAGATCTTTTGATCCTCAACTATTTGATGAATATTATAATAAACCTATAACTATTGCAACCAATTTTTTATATTTAAAGCACCAATCTCACCTTGATACAACTTGACATTGATTTTTTCTTCCATATTAAATAGAGATTAGGAAGGAATATTGGTACTGGGACTCAACTGCTCTTTGTCAATATTTTTCATTGGCTCCTTTTTTGGATCACTTTTATCTTTTGATTTCCCCTCTGATATGAAATTTGATTTAGAACTCCAAAATCCTCAAAATTTACGAACTTTCTCTCCATATCCTCCATGAGGATTAACATGTTTTGTGAGATATCTACAACTTGTATTTCTTATTTTGTAAATTGTTACTCATAATCGTTCACCGCTCCTTCAACAAACTTGTCTTCCATAGATAGGGTTTGAAGATTTTTTTTTTCATCAACTATTGGATACTGCAATTACACACAAAACCCAAAGAAAAATTGCTCTAATACCAATATGATTCATGAACTATTTTGGATATTCCACTAGAGCAATTCATCACCATGAATCTTACAACTTTGTTCTTTTTATTAGATTATTTGTATTGAATGCTAAATAACTAAAAATGAAACAAGAATAACTAGAGAAAATAAGTGCACAATCCACACAATAAAACAAAATATACCCTAGGAAAACCCACTATGAGGAAAACCCCACCACAAATGATGAATATGCCTTGCTCCTTATGTCAAAATGGAAATACAAAGGAAATGCTAGTCTCTATGGAGTTACCTATGACTCTGCAACCATAATGGCTACTATAGGATCTCATATATCCTTTGTATTGATATAATATTCACTCATATTTTGTTTCTCAACTATGGAACACTACAATACATCAAAATAAGGGAACCCCTTCTTCTCCTAAAGTCTCATTTTTTAAAATAGCCTTATAGTCATCTAGGGTTAATTTTAGGGTTTTTGCATGCCCCAACTCTCGATTAGGGTTAGGGTTTTGGAACTTCTATAATGTTCTTGAAATTTAAATGTGACTAGCTCCACATGTGCGATAAATGAGAGTTGATGTAGAATCCACTCAATACCACGGTCATCAACTAGATAGGTCAACTTGCAGAAGACATAACTTCTTTATATAAAGTTAGTTTTAGGTGATGTTTGGACCTTTGGAAAGGTCTCAGCACATAAAATATGGTACCCTAGTCCAAATTAAGGTTGGAGAAAAAAATTGAGTCATTCAATCCCTCAAAATGGCCTCATAAGTTTTTAGGCAATCTTTTACCCCAAATCTAAAAAGTCGGACATGCTCTTAAAATGGGTCCTACAAGCCAATTCATCCAGTATTTTGACCCCAAATGCTCCAAATAGGTGATACATTATATATTTATCCATTTCAAATCACATGGGATACTATTCCAAATAAAAAAATTAATAAATTAGATGCAAAGAGTCATTCTTGTAGCATAATGGGAGGCCCTAAAGAGTCGAAGGCCTATAGATTGTTCAACCTTGTCAAATGCTATATTATCTACAAAAAAGATATTTAATTTAATGAGAAAACCTTAGGTATCACTTTGTTGAATTCATTTCTTGTCTTATTGAGTAGTTATCCTTTGTAAATTCTAGGGAATCATGGATCAACTAGAAACCTCACATGATTGTCAACTAGTCAATTGAATCCTTCAACAATTGGGGTTTTCCTTCACAGATGAGCAATTGAGGCTTGAATTTGTTGGAGTTGATGGAAGAGAAATCAATGAATCATGAAAAAATAGTAGTAAGAAACAAAGTTATAACATTTCTCTAATGGTGCATGTGTTATAGACATGTGATCCATTTACATATGCATATGCACATGGTGAAACTGAATGGGAGAATGCTATGGTTGATGAGTATCATTTCTTAATGAATAATGACACATGGGATTGAGTTCGTTGACCACAAAAATAGAATTTAGTGAAATTTTGATGGGATTATAAGAACAAATTCACATTTGAAGGTGTTGTTTACACAAATAAGGTTCATTTGGTTGCTAAGGTATTTTCCCATCAATAAGGCATCTACTACACTAAAACATTTGCACTAGTTGCAAAGATGAACTCTATTCTATGAATAATTTTACTTGCTATTCACTTTGGATAGAAGGAACATTGGATGGATATAAAAATTTCTTTCATGGTGATCTCATTGAAGAGATTCATATGGAGCAACCCCCTAGTTTGGAGAAGGATGTCCATATTTTGTGTTGAATAAGGAAATCCTTATATGATTTGAAACAGACCCCTAAGGCATAACATGAGAAGATTGATCAATTTTTCCTCTATTAGTTCTAAACACCATGAATTAGATCACATTATGTATATATTACATTTAAATCGTGAAACATTAATTATTGCATTATATGCATATGACTTAATCATTGTAAGGAATGTTAATTTAATTTTGGGTTTGTAGAAGAAATAGTTAACATATACATTTGAGATAATTGACATTGGTAAATTGCAATTTTTTTTGGTATCCAGGTGTTATGGATGGATGATGGTATATTTATTTCTTGGCCTAAATATGTGTTGAATATCTTATATAATTTTAGAATGGAATGTTGCAATCCTTGTGCTACATCCTATCACTCATGAGTGAAGCTAACCCAGCAGTGGGATTCTTAAAAATTCAATGATACACTCTATTAAAAACTTGTTGGTAACCTTGCATCTAAGAAACTTTGAGGTAAAAAATGGGCCTCAAAACAAAATAAATGTACTATAGAAATCAACCAATAGGATTCAAGGTGACGATGTCAACCATGGGGCATGAATCACCATTTTTTTGGGTAAAATGGCAAATTGGTAAAAAGGTAAAAAGGTCAAAGTGAAAAAATTACTTCTTCAACTTGTATTTTCAACTCATCTCACTGCGTATTCACTCAAATTTCAATTGAGAGAAATCAGTGGATGGGTAATTCAATCCCATGTCCAATGAGTACCCACTAGACAAACTTTTGATGGACATCGTTGTCCCCCCCAAAAAAAATACATAAGAAAAATGTGATGACATCATCATCACATTTTTTTATGTATTTCTTGTTTTTGGGACAACGATGCCCATCAAAAGTTTGTCAAGTGGGTACTGATTGGATGTTGGATTGAATTCCCCATCCAATGACTACTCCTGATTGAACTTTGACTGAATATGAAAGGAGATAAGTTGAAAATACAAGTTGAAGAAGTAGTTTTTTCTTTTTTCCTCCAAAATTTGATGAGGTATGCTAGTATTATTTTATTATTTCCACTATTATTTTATATTTTTCCTTAGGAGACCCATTTTAGACCTCAAAATTTCTCTAATGTTTATTTAACTCACAATTAAACTATTATTTCCTTTCTTATTAGTGTGGTTTGTCATTTCATGTAGGATCCATGAGAAACTCTCCTTAAATCCATAAATATAATTGTTTGTTACATCAAGGGAAATTATGAGCATGGTATAAAGTATTGTGGATGCAATGTGAACTAGTTAGTCAATTGCACAAATTAATATTGGGTTGGAGATAACAATGCCATGAAATCTACATATGGCTATGTGTTCAACTTGTCTCCAGACCCATTATATGGTTTTGTAAAATGCAAAAGGTGGTTCCTTTATCAACCACAGAAGAAGAATATTATGGTGTAGTGTGTATTGACATAAAGGTTGTGTGGATTATACATCTCATGGATGAACTTGGTTTTATGTATGAGACATCAATTGTGGTACATTGTGATACTAAAAGTGACAACGCAAAATGAAGCATGTGGAGCTTCATGTTCATTATTTTAGATAGTTAGTTCAAAAAAATGTTGTGGATCATATTTCTTCGAGGAAATGTGATAACCTTATTGGTATATTTACAAGGCCTCCCTTAGAAGCTAAGTTTATGAAATTTTGGGCTATTCTTAGACTTCAAAAAGTTTCAATTATGGGGGAGGGGGGGTTTGGGTGTGTGTTGTTGATACCCCAACACATGCAAGAAAATTTGAAAGTATTTACGGGTACCTATTTTTCAATTTTCCTTGGATGATTTTTCTTTTTTTACATTTTCTGGTTTAGTTTCAAGAATTTTAAAAAAATATTTTGATCTTTCTTTTCTTATTTATAATTTTTTTCTTTTCCTTTGAAGTTTCTTCACAAAATTTCTTTGCTTCTCACCAATTTTTGAAAAACCTCTAAAAAATTCATAAATATTTCAATATTTGTTTACTTGTTGCATTTTATTTTGAAATTTGGCTTGGTTCAAATGCTTTTCAAAAGTGTTAATGTCATCAAGAAAAGTTGTTTTCAAGCTAGTATCATAAGGATTTAGTTAATAGCTTACCAGTGCACATTTTTATTTAACAAAAGAACAATCCAAGAAATCCTATTGATAGCTTGTTAGAGAATGATTTTTTGTTCCAAAGTTAAACAGGAAAAATCTCGTTGATACACTACAAGGAAAAGGCCCTTTCGCATAGGTTATAGTGGATGTTACTCTAATAAGAGCCCAAAATATCCATTTATAGTGGAGGTCACGACCGGAGGCAAGTAGGTGGAGGTTTTATCGAATTTTTTTTTCTCGGTGCGTTTATTAGAAAAAATAATTCCTAGTGCATTTATATTAATAAACGCACCATGTACATTACATAAACACATCAATGCTACAAATAGATCATGTAGCACTACTGCCAGAAACACCATCAAGCAAAACATAAAAATTGCAAACGATGCATTTATATTAACATAGCACACCAAGGCACCACCATAATTGAATGCACCAAAGTATGGTAAATATATAGGAAAGAGCACCCTATTATAATATTTTTATTATTTTTAATTTCCAACACTGGAGCGGTTCGTCTAATCCACCGCACTAAGGCAGTATAACCTAATCTGCACAGCATAAGGTTTTAAAAAAATCCAAATCTAAAAAACACGGACTATATTATTATTTATTTTAAATATTTATACTTGGTGCATTATATATAGTATACCACACCAGTCAGTTATAGTTGTTGGCGCACCGGAATAGGGTTAAAAAAATGAACTTAAAAACATGGGCTATAAATTTTTTAATTTTAATTTTTATTAGTAGTATGTTGTATATAACTGACCACGCTAATGCATTCTAGTGTCGGGCACACCGGAATAAGGTTTATTATAAAAAAATCATTGCATGAAAAGTTCATTTTTATCACATTAACAGTGCGTTTGAACTCTACAACATCGGTATCATGCATCCTCTGATCAGACACCTTGGCGTTTGTGCTCCATGCAGTGAAATTCCTCGCATTTGTTAGTTGCTGACTATATTTTGAGTTTTGCCAAATGATGGGAAAATTTTCAAATTTGACTTACATCAAAACCATCCCTCCCCGATGCCAAAATGTCCAAGTAAATTCTTTGTTACTTCATAATTTAATTTTTATGAGATTAGAATTAAAAATTAGCCTTTTTCTCACCTTAATTTAAAAAAATAAAATAAAAACCCAGTCTAGTGCATTTGAGCTGTTCGTCTCGCACCGAGAACGATGCACCCTGTAAATTCATAGGGTGCACCATCCATGTTGTGTTTCAATAGCACTGCACTGCACAAATTGTGTGTTATAATTTCATAGAGCAGCAATGAACTAGTTTTTTTTTTTAATATGAACATAAACCAATACATATTCCAAACCATAATGCACCGTATATACGATGCGTTCACATGTTCCAAGCAAACTTCCAAACCAAACATTATTTTAAAAAATTCATTGCATTAAGCAGTGTGGTCCATTAAATGTTCTGCCTCGATGTCCCAGTGCACCAACATGTATCTGGAGCAGCACTTCCAAATTCAATTTTCAACCTCATCAAGGTCGGCTACGTACGACTCTCATCACAATTATGCACCGTAAATGGTGCAATGACATGTCCACAACATGCTAGTTTTTTCGATGCATAATGTTAAAATATAAAAAGACCAAATGTTTAACGGTGTGGTTGGATAAATGCACCAAACTTATTGGTTAGTGCACTAATGTGTATTTGGAACATCGTAAACGATACAAAATTTTAAAAAACTTTAAATCGGCTTCAACAGTGTGCACAATAAACCCAAACATACCGTATAGATGTTGCGATGACATGTACCAAGCACACCACATAAAGAAACTTAGTTTAAAAAATATATTGCTTTAAGAAATGTGGTCCATTATCCATTCTGCATCGATATCATTGTGCGCTAATGTGAAAATAGTGCACTGTTATCACAAACATATTTTGTAACACACGAAGTAAGGATACTGTGCACTCTAAGAACCCATAGGGATCGTTTACAATGCGATGACATATCCACAACACACCGGTTAAGTGGTGAAAAAATTTAAAATTTCCAAAGAAAACAAAATGTTTAACGGTACGCTAGTTTAAACTCTTTACATCAATTGCTTGGTGCATTGATGTGTAACGAGCATACCATTAAAGCATTGATGTAGTTTATGAACATTTGTGCACCATGGTCCATGTAATGATCATGCTTAATGGTTGCATTGTCATCAACCATTTATAAGTATAAAACTCTCAACAATGTGCTTTGTTAATCGATGCACGTGTAGTCTAAGAACACCGTTAGCGATGGGCTTGTGTAGAAAATTAACGGTTGCAGTCTGACACTATAATTAAAGCACACCGCTAGTCAAAATTATTGTTTTGAGAAAAAATGATGATTTTATGTTATTAAATAGCATGCTAATCGAATGAAATATTTAATTTTTTTATATGTCTATTTATGACAATGATTCATGTTATATGTGAAACAGAGACATCAGTGGAGAGAGGTTGTTGAGAAGCATCATACATGGGTTGATAAGTACAACATAGTGCATGAGTGGGAGAGGGATTTGTACCCTCACCCAATTAACACTCAAACTTGAGACATCTTGAGGGTTTTCAGCCTCCATAATTTTTATCAAGAGGATACATCCCTCAAGGGGAACTCTTCATTGTCGCCACAATTGATTTGATGCTCAGATCATCACAGGAAGGCATTTCATGTTGGTCCCAATCAATAGTTTTATCCCATTAAGGATGAAAATTATTTCATCACTAGGATATCTAGGAGAGGGGAGGATTTTCCCCAGTTATCCAGTGTCCCATCTAGTGTTGCAGCAAAGACTCAACTAGATTACTCTCAAATATATATTGATGACCAGATCATTGATCCTGCTGGTTTTTAGGTATGCGATGGGAAGGTTAATATTTATGCTTTTGGTTGAGAGGATGTTAGGTGCCTATCTCTTTTGCTTACAATGATGGAGCACTCCACTAGTGATGGGAAAACATTAGTTTCCCTCTATTGTATTATGTTGATTCTTTATTATAGAGACGTAGATGCATTAGATGGTCTGCCTTTTTTGTAGCTATTTTGTTTTTCTTTGGGTAGATGTCGTGTACATATCTATGGGAGGTCCAACTTCCCTTTCTATTCAGATATTTTTGCCTATTTTTGGGGAGGTTTCTGGCCACCAAGCTATCATTTGAGCACCATCTCCCTAGATTGATGACAAAGGTGCATATGCACATGTGGGGGAAGATGATGCCCAAGAGGGGGTAGTATTATCTCTCGGATAGGATCACATCAAATGTGCTCAATATATTAGCCAATGAGGATGCCCATGCATTATAAATTGTTCCATATCCATACGAGGACTTGTACTAGAGATCATTCCATGACATCTTCACCCAGGATGAGCCACCGGTTGAGAGTGGAAATATTAGAGTTATGTTTAAATCAATCTAGTTCCATTTTATTATCTTTATACTTAATGCAAATGAAATATATTCTAAATTGTTATATTAAATTGTCTAATGATTGTTTTGTACTATATATTTTGTAGACATTGGCACATTTGATGGGGAGGGGATGCCTCCTCCTGCTCATGATGAGGAGGAGATGTAGGAGTCTGAGGTGCAACAGTTGGTCAAACTGGTTTGCATTCAATGCAATCCTAATGATAGGTATCGATAGGAGGTGGCATATAGGTTATCGACATTGTTGGAACGGTAGGGGGTTGAGCCTATATGGGTGTGTGACATTGTGTGAAAGAATCACCTCACAAATTTATGGAGGATGGTTCCTCGTGATATCATGAACTTAATGCAACATATTTTGAGTGCATCCATTCGTTAATATGTTAGGAGAGACAATTATCAGCCTCCTTCTACACCTCCTCTTCCATAATCTCTGACATATCATCCACCTCCTCTTCCACCTCTTTCTTCATCAGCTTTGACATCTCATCCACCTCTTCCTCCATCAAATTTAACATCTCATCCACTTCCTCTTCTTCCACCTCCTCCTCCATCAACTCCTTCATCTCCTCCTCTACTCCTACTCGACCAACCATCTTATCTTATTGATCCTCTTGTCTATCCACCATTTCCTGCTCCATTCAACTCTATTGTAGAGATGGTGCTCAAAGGGGGTATGGTTCATCTTAATGGACCTATCTATGCTTGTCATCGAGCTGGCATTTTCCTAGCAGAGGTAATGATGCCTTTGGATCTACTGGTGGAGGTGTCGATGCCTTTGGAACTACTGGCAAAGGTGGTGATTCCTTTGGCTCTACTACTAGAGGTGTCAATGCCTCTGGCTTTGGTGGGAGAGATATTGATGTCTGTGGTTCCAGAGGTGGACCAAATATGTTATAGTGGTTATTGGACTAGAGACGTATATTTGGCATGTATCATCAATTATATATATCATGTGTTTAAAATAGTGAGATGAAAAATATTTTAACACTTAACAAGTGGCATTAATTAAAAAAATAACAAAACCAACCTGCAAATGAAAGGAAAATCTTTACCTAAAAAATAGATACCCTCCAAGAAATATAGAATACAATGAAAATGTCCTTCTATTATGCCGAGAGGAGCTTTCTACAACCCAAGTAGGTGAGATGTGTCACGTATGTTACGCTAGTGTGGCACATGTCGACTGCAAAGAAAAATTATATATATATATATATATAACAAACACATATAAGATCTAAGCTTAGATTGGCTACATTGTAAAAAAAAATGATATAAATATATCAAATTAATTGATTTAATTCAAACATAAGCAATTTTAAATTCCATGTATTTGGATATCTTCACAAAGAGCTATAGATTTACATTAAATGTTTAAATGGTGCGCCAAGTGCACACAATTCAATTGATCAGTAAAATTGAAAATCAACAAACATACAAGTGATAAGTTATTATGAAACAAACATTCTCATCGAACTAAAATATTTTTCATTATCAACATTTCATTTAAGTCATGGTTTGACTATCTAAACACAGACAATGCTAGTAATTCATATTGGTACCTTTCATTGTTGGTTGGGGTCTCTAATCCATAATCAACACAACCCTGTTTAAAGGAATACATATGGGATTATGATGTAGTGATTTCTAAAGGCTGAAAAAAAAGAGAAAAAAAAGAAGAAAAAGAGAATAAATGCTGGTATTTCTGGGGGTCATAAATTTTGACTTGGTTATCCATTTGGGCTCAAAGCTAATAGGAAGTTGTGTTTCAAAGTGTTCAATGCAGTTTCCTATTAGATCCTTTTAATTAGATATTTTTTTGGAAACTTTTCTAAGGCCAAATTCCTTCACATAAGGCCTCAAATTGAGGTTTTAGTGCTTTGCGGGATTTTTTTAAATTTGCAATTAACAATTATCTCTTAGTTTATAAACCTAATTATAAAAGAGAAATGGCAACTAGTGTCACTCTAGCTAGATTATAGTTAGTGTTCAATTCATAGTCATGGGATAATTTTCTAAAATTAGCAATTTTCAAAAATATCAAATTTCGAAAATGTCAAATTTTGAAAATGTGAAATAGTAGTTATAAAGGGTTGGACCTTCATTGTAATAGTTAGGATGGAGAATGAATAAAATTATAGTTATTTTTTCCACTCTCATGTGTTTGCATGGTTTTTCGATCTTCTGAATTGAATCAAATCCTATTGGTTGCATCATCTGGTATCAGAGGTATGTGAATTGTTTGAAATTTTCTATTCAAGATTAATTGAGCATGCATAGGGTTCACAGTGTGGAAGAAGCATATCAGTTAGCCTTAAAGGATGAGGAAAAATAAAATTGTCAATTTTATCAAAGGAATATGGGAGCAAGGAAGGTCTCATTGTCTACCTCGCAGGGTATTTTTAATTATGGAAGAGGCGAATCATCCCAAGGAGCTGAAAAAAGAAGAAGATACTAGACAAGGTAACCTAGAGAAACCATGAGGAAGAGTATTTCAGAAGGTTAAAGGCTACAGTGGTGGAAGAGGAATAATGTATTGGTGTTTTAGGGATGGTGTAGAGGGTCATCGAGCATTTGAATGCTCAAATTACAACATGCAAGAGATGAAGCAAGGACAACAACCCAGTTTAAACTTGGTCCAAGTTGAGAATGAAGAAGAAGGAGTTGAATCTAAAGTACCACCTGGCATGGGGAAAAATCTCATGATACGAAGGTCAATTGTTATTTGTGAGAAAGAGAAAAGACAAAGTAGCAACGATGAAGATTCGTGGCTTTAGGAAAATATTTTTTGAAGCAGGTGTAGTTTAAGGGGAAATGTATGTTAAGTTATTGTTGATAGTGGCAGTTGTGAGAATATGCTTTATGAATAGATGGTATATAAGTTGAAATTACACTATGAAACACATCCCCATCCTTACCTAACCTCATGTTTCAAATAAGGGAATGAAGTCACCATTAATAAAAATGTTTGATTAAGTTTTCCATCAGTAATACTTATAAAGATGTAGTATGGTGTGATGTCATTTTGATGGATGCATGTCATCTGTTATTGGGGAGTCCTTGGAAATTTAACAGGAAAGTCATACATGATGAAGGAAAGAATACCTACACCTTTTGGAAGGATGGAACAAAATGTGTCTTATTTCCCCTTAAAGATGAAGGGAAAACTCAAAAAAAGAGCCTGTTAAAGAAATTAAGGCAACATGATTCTGCTATGCATTAATAGTGCAAAAAGGATTCGAGGAAAACATACCAATACCTACTTAAGTGTCCAAGTTACTAGAATAATATGATGATGTTATCCCTAATGAACTACCTCATGGAATTCCACCAAAAAGGGATATTCAACATCACATTGATTTGATCTCGAGATCATCCTCACCTAATCAAGGAACCTATAGAATGAGTACTACACAACATGTAGAGCTCAACCGAAAAGTGATAGAGCTTATAAATAAAGGTGTGGTAAGAGAAAGCACCAGTCCCTGTGTTGTACCAACATTGTTGACTCCAAAAAAAGATAATACGTGGAGGATGTTCATAGATAGAAAATAAATCAATAAAATTACCATCAAATATCAGTTTCTTATACCATGCTTGGATGACATGATGGATGTACTATCTAGAGCTAAATATTTTAGTAAAATTGATTTGTGAAGTGGATACCACCATATCCGAATTCACGAAGGAGATGAATGGAATGCTACCTTCAAGACCAGGGATGGGCTATATGAATGGATGGTGATGCCATTTGGGTTGTCCAATGCATCTAGTACCTTCATGCGGTTGATGAATATTGTGCTTTGACCTTACATTGGTAAGTTTTTTGTTGTTTATTTTAATGGAATTCTAGTTTTTAGTAAAAACAAAGAATATCACTTACAACATTTAAATATTATATTGGATTCATTGAGAAAACGTCATCTTTATGCAAACCCGAAGAAATGTAGGTTCCTGCAAGAAATTTTGGTATTTTTTGGTTTTTCCATCTCAATAGAAGGAGTCAAGATGCGCAAATCAATTTTGGAGTGGCCTAGTCCTAGTAGCATAACAGAGGCAAGATTTTTTCATAGGCTAGGCACCTTTTATAGAAAATTTATTTGAAATTTTAGGGGTATTGTAGCACCCATAGTAGATTGCACCAAAGGCACAACATGCAAGTGGACCAATGAAGTTGAATAAATATTCAAGTTTCTAAAGAAGAAGGTAACTAAGGCACCTATATTAGCCTCACCATATTTTGATAAAGTGTTTGAGGTAGATTGTGATGCATCACATGTAGGCATTGGAGTTGTACGTAGCCAAGTTTGTAAACCATTGCATTTTTTAGCGAAAATTGAATGATGTAAGAAAGAACTACTCCACATATGATGTATAATTTTATGCAATTCTGCAAGCATTGCGACATTGAAGCCATTATTTAGTGCCAAAAAAGTGTGTGTTATTTACTAATCGCATTGATTTAAAATATGTAAACACCTAAAAGAAATTGAATAATAGACATGCAAAATGGGTTTCCTTTTTACAAGGATACACCTTTGTTTTGAAGCGAGAATCAGAAAAGCAAAATCAAGTTGCAGATGCTTTGAATCGACACACTATTCTTTTGATCACCATGGAAAATTAGGTATATGAGTTTGTTGTAT
Source organism: Pseudotsuga menziesii (assembly GCA_001517045.1). Classification (NCBI taxonomy): domain Eukaryota; kingdom Viridiplantae; phylum Streptophyta; class Pinopsida; order Pinales; family Pinaceae; genus Pseudotsuga; species Pseudotsuga menziesii. The sequence goes on along the minus strand of LPNX010815284.1, from coordinate 389,945 downwards.
TGAAGGATATCTATGTGTCAGATAACAATTTTCAGGATATGGTGGAACAACTGAAGATTCCAGTTGTTGGGAACATGAATATTATTCAGACTGAATATTTTATGTAAGATGACTACCTCTTCAAAGGATAACAACTATGAATTACAATTGGTTCTATGAGAGAATATATTTTTCAGAGAACTTCAGAGCAGCGACTTGGAAGGAAATTTTGGAAAGGATAAGGCACTAGCCTTAATCGAATATAAGTATTACTAGCCGAAGATGAGAAACGATACACAACAGGATTTGAACCCGAAATCCGACGTCATCTGACATTTCGTACAGATGTGTCAGACAACAATCATTGAGAAGTACGATCAAGAAAGTTTAATAATGTCGTCGAATATCTGACACATAAGGCGTCGGATATTCAAATCACCAAAGTGTCGAATATCTGACCCTGGAGTGTTGAATATCCGACAGTATAGTGTCAATTATCCAATGGTATGTCAACCCGGGAGTGTCGAATATCCGACCCGAGTGTCATTTTTTCGACCCAATAGTGTCGGATATCCGACGGTATGTGTAGGTTTTAAAAAAAAAAGTAATGTAAGATTTGAAAGATTTGAAATTTTTGGTCCCATATTTTCAATGGTAACTATGTTCAAGGTGTCAAATATCTGACACCGGGCCATTATAAATATATATATTTTTTAAAATTTTGACATGTTTGTTGTAGAAGCGACAGATGATTTGCGAAATTATTTGTTCCTCGATGGACAATTTGCAAAAATTATTTGTTCCTCGATGGATGTTTTCAGGAATTGTTTTATTCTTCAACAGGAGGTTGTGGGAATTTTTAATCATCGACAGACAGTTTGCCGGGATTTTTTTATTCTTCTTCTCTCCGTTTGACAAAATGTTGATGCATGGAACATGATTTTTTAAGACAACTAGTTATATTCATTCACGAAGTTTGTGACAAAATGTCAAATAGAAATATTCTGGATCCAAACGAAGACAACCGACAATTACTTGCTAGACTATGGGATGCAGTGAAACGAAGGGGTGATGGCAAATGTTATTCTCTGTGTACTCAATGCAGGGGATTTAAGAGGAGAAGAATATTGATCTCAACAGCCACAAAACATTGCAGGGAACATGGACACGCTGAGGGGGGAACAAATATCGTCCATTTGTAGGTTTAGAATTATAAAGTTTATTATATTCTTTGTTTTGGTAATTATATGTATTATTTTTATTTTTCACATATTAATGTATATCTATTGATGTTTCCATGTATTTATATTAAAGGAAAGACACCCTATATCATATCAGCCAGAGGAAGTGCTTTCAGAACAAGTTCAGGATCAGGATAATGGAGTGTGTATGTTTAATGGAGAACAAGTGAATGATCATATTGAATAAGATGATCATACTAATAATGTAATTGAAGATGATGGTACAAATACATTGATCCATGATTCATTTAATGTTAGAATGGATGATGACGATGACGTTGATAATGAAAATGATGATGACTTTGATGATGTTCACGATATACCTCTTCTAGATAAGGCATATGAACCCCTTTATGAAGGCTCCAAAACAAATCTTCTCTCTACTGTATTGTTGATAATGAAATTGAAGGTTATGAATGGTCTTTCAAACATTGAAATCACACAGATGCTAAGGTATGTAAAATAATCCATCGCATATGTAGGATAGTGATAAAGTTTATCTGCATTCCTCTAATAATTGTATTGTTAACTCATTATTGATCATCGTATGGATGAAGTGTGTTTCATTAATATTATTTATTTATTACATTAACTATTTTTTTTTGTAGCTTGATAGCTGAATTTTGGTTACCACCATCAAATATTTTACCTCGCACATATTGAGATTTATCTTCCATCATGAAAGAGATTGGAATGCATTATGAAGCAATTCATGCATGCCTTGATGACCATGTTATATATTATAATCAGCATGAATTTACAACAGACTGTCTGGAATGTCATGTAAGTAGATATGGTACAGATAAAGTAACAAAAAAGGTGCCTCAGAAGGTTCTTCGTTATATTCCCATCATTCCACATTTGCAACAACTGTTCAGGTGCAAAAACATAGCGAAATTTATGGATTACCATGCCAGGAACAGAATTCAAGATGATGTTATCCGGATGCCTGTAGATGGTTGTACTTTTACAGATATGGAGGAAAAGTGGCCTCACTTTAAAGACGATCCACGTAATCTTAGGATTTCTTTGGCAACAGATGGTGTTAATCCATTTGCACAGATGAAATCCATTTACACGGTGTGGCCTATTTTTATTATCAACAATAACATTCCTCCATGGTTGTCAATAAAGAGGGAGCACAGAATGTTGTCGATGATTATTCTAGGTTTTATTGACGAAAACTGTTTTCTTTATAATGTAGTTGTGGCATCTCATTTGTCGTAATATGTATCTTAATTTTATATATATATCTATTATTTTACTCTTCTACATGGTTTATATATCTTAATGGTTCTCATAATGATATATTTTATATGTATTTCAAATTATGAATCAGGTAAATTCCAAGTCAAAGATATGAATGTATACATCGAACCTCTTATAGATGAGCTATTGAAGTTATGGAATGGCATAACTATGTATGACGTATCTAGACCAATACGACAAAGGCAATTTCAATTCCATGCAATGGTTGTATGGACAATACACGATGCCCTTGGGTTAACTTCATTTTGTGGTTTGTAATTTTAAGTTCCACTTTAATTGCATTTAATTATATGGAGTAGTTAGAATAGTTTATATATGAATATATTTGACATAGATATTCCATATCTAAATATTGTAGGTGTTCAAACAAACGGTAAATTTTCATGTCCAGTTTGTGGTCCTAAGATAAAATCTCGTCGTTCAAAAAGCTTAAGAAAGGAGGTGTTTGATGAGTATAGGCATTTCCTCTCTAAAAATCATAGGTATAGAACAACTGAAAAAAAAAATTCGATGGGAAGCAAGAGACTGCATTAAAACCATGGAGAATGACACCTCACCTTTGGAAGATGCAATACAATAGAAATCGTCATCATGGTACATATGGATCATTGTATATGAATTTTTATGTACTTTAATTTTTATTGTGAGTTGTTTACTGTAGTGGCCATATTTGATTTATGATGTAATTTATTTATAAACTAATATTCATGATGTCCATCGTGATCATGAAGGCATTAATGGGCTTCCACAAGGAATGAAAAGTTATCCTATTCAATTCAGCAGGTTTCCCTGCTATGAGCACCTACAAATTGCTCATTTGTTTGATACAATGCATATTGGAAAGAATGTTACTGAAACCTTTTGGTGACTACTGGAGCTAAGGAGGGAGAAACATAAAGTTGTGAAAGCTTGTAAATACATTCAAGAAAGAAACCATGCAATGAAAGACGTCGTCCAATTTCATAGCAATGGATAACAAGCTAATATAAACTCAATTCCATGGATGTTTACGGAGCAACAAAGCAATGTTGTCAAAGAAGTAATGCGGAAAATTAAATTTCCCACTAGATTTTGTGCGAACTTGAAGAATATCATAACCAAAAAAGGTGATTTTGCAGGGGTCAAAACATGTGATTGGCATGTCTTCATCAAGGTAATTATTATTGTTATGTCCATATAATTTTTTTTTTCATTTTACTGCATATATTTTTTTGTCTTGTTTGTATACTCTTTATTTAATAAATGGTGTGGTTTGTCTATTGATACAATATGTTCTACCTCTCTCTCTCCTGGAAAACTTCGACAAAAATGTCAAACAATTTATATATAATCTTGGTAAATACATGAGGTAACTAGCGATTACTTGCATGTGCTTAGTGTTTCTTTAATTCTCTGTATAATTTATATTTGTTTTTTTGTGCACTATTTCAGCACATATTGTAATTTAATGTTTATTTTTGTTAAATATTGTTATTGGTTTGTGTCACTTGTAGATGGTTTACATCTAAAAAAATTCATAAAGAAGATATAAAGTATTGGAGGAGAGAAATTCCTTGTCTCATGTGTGAAATGAAGGAGCATCTACCATCGACATTTTTCAATGCACAGGAACACTACCTCATACACCAAGTTGAGGAGATTGAGTTGTGTGGACCTATGCACTCAAGGTCCATGTGGATGGTTGAGAGGCACTTGAAATTTATGAAGGGTTTGGTGAGACAACGAGCACATGCTGAGGGTTCTATGATGGAAGGATATACGGTATACCAAAACATGTTGTATGTTAGTGAATATCTTCCTATTTTAGCGTCAAAGCTCAATTTATGTCACATTTGTGATCTAGACTCCAATAACAAATTTGAAGGGTAGCAACTAAAGGGGAAAGGTAGACTAAGGAAGATGAAAGGTAATTATTAGCTAGTGGATGTTTATTATATCATTCTTATTCTAATTGTATTTTCTAGTTATAATTACTTCAACTAAGAGCATATACTTTGTTCAGGATATTTACACCTTTCTTTCATTTTAATGGTTATTGTCATTAAACAGTTGGTTGAGAATGGGATGCAATTCATTTATACATTGCAAACAATCTTAACTGGATGAAGGTATGGATTGAACGACGCAAACAATAGGGTCATGGAATATCATGGGAAGGTGTGGCTTCATTGGTAAAAGCAGCACAATGCAATGGAGATAGAAATATAACAGAAAGGGAAATCAATTTGGCATATGGTGTAAAAGATAAAATGGCAAGCATATAATTAATCAATCCCTCTAAATATTTTATTTTTCAAATTACATTTTGACGTACATGGTCTTATTTTCCATGTATTGCTGCATAAGGACTGAATGGTTGTGTAATCTTTTCATGTATTTCTTATTGTAGGTAAAACACCATAAGGCTATGGTTTGCAATGGAGGTAGATATCGGATAAAAAAATTGATGAAACAAAGAAAACATCAGATTCTGAGATATTTGTTGTCTTTGAGGTTACCGATGTTTCATCTAGAACTAACAGACATCTAGAAGCCTTAGAAAATTGATACTATGGGTATTTGGAAGATATTATACACTGCGACTTTAAATTCTTTAAGGTAGTTCTATTCATTGTCAAATGGTACAGGTTACGATTGAATCAATGTGATCCTGATAGAACTATTATTGAACATGATAATGGATTTACCATGGTAAACACAAGGTTGTTTGAGCCAGGAACAGAGCCCTATGTTCTTCCAAGCCAATGTGAATAGGTATTTTACTCAGAGGTTCCAGGTAAAGAAGGCTGGTCATTTGTTGTGAGACACGATCCAAGGGGAATGCTAGTAAAGTATAACCTAGATGATGTTAATGAAGAGGGTTCTCTGGAAGAAGGATACGATGATGCAGAGCATGATCAACATGAGTTAGGTGATGATGATGATCCAATAGAATATTTACTCCAAGAAATAGTTGAATTCAATGATGTAGCAAACAATGCCGATGAAATTTATATCGATGATGACACGATGAGCATAACTGATGATGATGACGATGATGATATGGCCAACCCTTACAATGTTGACTCTAGATCCGATGATACATATGATGACTTGGATGAAGAATATGATGACATGGATGAAGAAGATGATGAAATATAATTAATGAAAGGTAAATATTTAATTATACCTATTCTTTTATCTTAATTTTTTTAAAGAGTTACTAACATCATCACCATCACCATTGTCCTCATTTTGATCATCATCGTCATCATCATCTTCATTGTCGTCTTCATCATCAGACATCTTCATCATCATCGTTGTCATCATTTACATCTTCATCTTCATCTTCATCATCATCGTCTGCATCATCATCATCATTAATATCGACGTCATCATCATAATCACCCTCATCATCATCTTCATCCTCATCATCGCCATCATCGTCATCTTCATCATCATGACCATCATCATCATCGTCATCCTCATCAATAATCAATGAAGATGACATCGTTATCCTCATGATCATTGTCATCATCATTATCATTATCATCGTCATCATCAAAATCATAATTATCATTGTCATTGTCGTCATCATCGTCATCATCATCATCATCTTCATTATCGTCGTCATCATCATCATCATCATCTTCATAATCGTCGTCATCATCATCATCATCATCTTCATCACCATCATCATCATTAAAATTAAACCTAGATCAAATTAATTACTTCATATCATCGTCATCGTCGTTTGTAGCATCATCATCGTCTTCATCATCGTCGTCGTCATCATCGTCAACGATTAAATATAATGAAAGGTAAATATTTAATTAGGCCTATTCTTTTATCTTATTTATTTTTAAAAAGAGTTACAGACATCATCATCATAATCATCATCATCACGTGGATCATCATCGTCATCATCCTCACCATCCTCATCATCATCATCAACATCATCATCATCATCTTCTTCTTCATCATATATAATCATCATCATCATCATAATCACCCTCATCGTCATCTTCATCATCATCGTCGTCGTCATATTCATCTCATCATAATGACCATCATCATCATCATCCTCATCAACATAATCATCACCAACATCATCATCTTCATCATAATTGATGAAGATGACATCGTTATCCTCATGATCATTGTCATCATCATTGGCATTATCATCGTCGTCATCAAAATCATAATTATCATCATCGTCATCATCGTTGTGGTCATCATCATCATCATTATCTTCATCATTGTCTTCATCATCATCATCATCATCATCATCATCTTCATCACCGTCATCATCATTAAAATTAAACCTAGATCAAATTAATTACTTCATATCATTGTCATCGTCGTCTGTAGCATCGTCAACAATGAAATATAATGAAAGGTAAATATTTAATTAGACCTATTCTTTTATCTTATTTATTTTTAAAGAGTTATTGACATCATCATCATAATCATCATCACCATGTGGATCATCATCGTCATCATCCTCACCATCCTCATCGTCATCATCCTCACCATCCTCATCATCATCATCAACATCATCATCATCATCATCATCTTCATCATATATAATCATCATCATCATCATCATCATCATCATCATCATCATCATCATCATAATCACCCTCATCATCATCTTCATCATCATCGTCGTCTTCATCATCATGACCATCATCATCATCCTCATCAACATAATCATCACTAACATCATCATCGTCATCATAATAGTCGAAGATGACATCTCTATCCTCATGATCATTGCCATCATCATTATCAATTTCATTGTCGTCATCAAAATCATAATTATCATCGCTGTCGTCATCAAAATCATAATTATCATCGTCGTCATCATCATCATCATCATCATCAACATCATCATCTTCATCATCGTCGTCATCGTCATCATCGTCATCATCATCATCATCATCTTCATCACCATCATCATCATTAAAATTAAACCTAGATCAAATTAATTACTTCATATCATCGTCATCGTCGTCTGTAGCATCGTCATCGTCTTCATCATCGTCGTCGTCATCGTCAATGATGAAATATAATGAAAGGTAAATATTTAATTAGACCTATTCTTTTATCTTATTTCTTTTGAAAAATAGTTACGGACATCATCATCATAATCATCATCATCATGTGGATCATCATCGTCATCATCCTCCACATCCTAATCATCATCATCAACATCATCATCATCATCATCATCTTCACCATATATAATCATCATCATCATAATCACCCTCATCATCATCTTCATCATCATCGTCGTCTTCATCGACGTCTTTATCATCATCATCCTCATCAACATAATCATCACCAACATCATCATCTTCATCATAATCGATGAATATGACATCGTTGTCCTCATGATCATTGACATCGTCGTCATCAAAATCATAATTATCATCACCGTCATCATCATCATCATCAAAATCATAATTATCATCATCGTCATCGTAATCTTCGTCGTCATCATCATCTTCATCACCAACAACATCATCCTCATCATAATCGATGAAGATGACATCGTTATCCTCATGATCATTGTCATCATCATCATCATTTCCATCGTCGTCATCAAAGTCATAATTATCATCATCTTCGTCGTCGTCATCGTCATCATTGTCATCATCATCATATTCATCATCATCGTCGTCATCATCATCATATTCATCATCGTCA
>LPNX010815284.1:367858-378490 GCA_001517045.1 Pseudotsuga menziesii | reverse complement strand
TTTCATCTTATCATGTTTAATAAACCCTTAGAATATGAAGTGTTTAATTTGAACCATTGGGTGAATCTTGCCAACAAATTCTACTTTAGAGACCAGGACTACTGGTTTTAGATGAAGGGCATTTCCCACGCAATAAGGACACCAACATACTCCATGTTCTTTCCCAAATACGTAGGATGATACGGGTGTTATTGTCATGCATCCTTTTTTAGAACAATTTTAAAGAGCTCTTCAATATTTTGAGGTTGGTAAGGCCTAATATTTTAGATTTGAACTCTTTTCAAGCCTTCTTCAGCCAGTTGATCAGTAGAGTGGATGCTAGTTCTTGGAGATCCTATAGAGTGGATGCTTGGTTTCTCTATAGGTTCCTCATCAAATAATTACTTGATATGTTGGTTTCTTGAAGTCATGTGTTATTTTTGGGTAGTTCCTTCCAGTCTTCAATTTGTTCCTTTCTTTCTTCTAATTTATGTCATATTTTATGCTTGATAATTGATATATTTACACATGTGTTGGACTAGTGTCAACATGCCATGGTAAGGGTTTTTTTTGGGTGTCCTTCCCCTTTCGCTTGCATCTATCATTTATGAAGATGTGTTAATTCTTCTAGCATAGGGAAGTATTCCTATACATTCAAGATCCATTGAACAATTTTCATATAATTTCATCAACTGATAGGGTCTGAGCCACATGTAATTGAGTTTCTCCAACTTATCCTTTTTTGTTGTTGTATAGAAAGACTAGTTGTCTTTCTTCAAACTCCTATTTCTTTAATGTTCTCACATTATCTCTTCATTCTTACCTTTGCCATGATTTGGTGGATCATTTACCATAACCTATATTCATCTAGTTTTTCTAGTTCCTCTAACCTATACTAAATGTATTTCTGTTTTGCTCATTGTTTGTTTACTACAATACATAGTGACGACTTACCAGCTAGTATTGTTTTCTTCCCATGACTCTAGTCAAGGACTTGAGACCCATCCCACTGTGCAAAAAATATTTAATTTATACATATCCAACTTGTATGCGAAAGAGCCACTTCAACAAATATTTTTTATGGTTGATGGAATTAATCATGACATATCAACTCAAGAATATTATGTTAGGGCCTGATTCCCTCAATTTCTTCCCCAACCATGATCCAAGACCCATCCTTAGTGTACTAAACCATAAATTGGCACCCATATTCCATTCAGAGAATAATATCCCCCTATACAATACACGTTTGTTATTTGATGGCTTGTTATTGGTTCTTGGTACCTAAATTTTTCATGTAAATCCTAAGGGCCTTATTATCCACCCATCCCCCATTATTAAGGCCTTAAGACCCATCCCTACTATCCAATGAATTATAGGAGAAACCACACACCACTTGGAAATCAAATTGGGTTATACCATTGATTGAAACTTAGAATAGTCCCAAACTATGCATAGGTCACCTAGATTTTAAAAAAATGTTGCCTCATTCTTTGTATGGAGGTGAAAAATACACCAAGATGCTTCAACATGTATGAATATCTCTTCATTTATCATCTTCAACCCTGGGACAAAATTATGTGATATGTGTAACATAGGCCTTTTTCTTCATGAATATCCAATGTTCCAATTCCTTATCAAGTTATCCCTTCTAATCATTTGGTGCCAATAACATGAATCAAGAACTAATTGTGGTTTATTATTGGACTACCAACTACAAATGATGGTATGAATTGAAAGAGTGCCTTCAGCCTTTAGCCCATAATTTCATAAAAAACCTTATCAAATTAACAAAAAACATGTATCTTGGTAGTAGCAAGTAACAATTCAACACCGGGAAAGGGAGCATGCCATTTTTGTTTATGTTCTTGATTCTCATGCATTTCCTGCCTAGATCAACAGTGAGAGTGTCCCTATTTGATCAGTATTAAGCTGAGCAGGCAGGGAAGTTAGTTGCATGGGTATTCCTATTCAGAATGCATAGTGGATGACCTCAATAGTGTATAAGCTACATCATATGGCTCATTTCCATCTCCACCTTTTGGGCCTAAACCTGAATTTATAAGTGGAGATTAAGAAGTCATGTTTTTTTTTATTTCCTATTTTTATTTCTTTATTTTATTTTAATAAATCCATCTTATATAATCTTAGTGTTCAAAAAATACCACTTCAATATAGAAAAATGAAGGGGCTAGGTTGCAATTATGGGTTCAAGACCTTTTTCATCTTCACAACAGAGGGATTGTTCCACAAATTTTCCTCTCATTCTTGTCATTGGTGACCAATAAGAAGAGAAGAAAACTTGACATAAGGCAGGCATGTCTTAACTCCCATTATAAGGAGGATGACCCAATTATAAGGAGTGCAAAAAAAAATGAGGACAAACATCCTGTTATCCAATATACTAACTCCAGATTCATCCCAATCAGATTAGCATTAACCTCATATATTTCCAACTTACCTTACCATATCCTTTAGACAAATCTAGCTTGAGAACCATAGTTGATATTTTGTTTCATTTTATTTTGTGTGAACCCTCATGAACCACCCTAATCGCATCATGGATATGCATAACTAGAAATTCTAGAATTATTTCATCACTCTCAACTTGTATTCCTTCATTAAATCTTATAAAATGTTAAAACCCAAATAATTTTTACCATGCAACCATTAGGAAATGGATTTTTTGAGTTCTGAAAGGACTTTATCACTGCTTTGATCTCTTCTTTTGATATGTGTTATCCCCCTATTTGTATCAGGTGTTTAGTTGACAATTATGAGTTAGCCTGGGTAGAATAGAGATTCTGGGCAATATTTGTTGGTGAAAAGAAATGTAAATGTCCCCTTCTCCTAAATCTAGGCCCTATAAGTCTTCATTTTCAGTTTTGGGCACAATTAAGGACTGTCCATTTCCTCCCGCAACATAGAACATGCCTTTAAGCATTTATCATGTGTGAATCTAGACAAGAGTAGCAATATGAAGTTTTGGGCTCTTTTCCTCATAATATAAGGTGTAACAAGATCTAAAGGGAAAATATGGGTTATATTGGAGGACATATTTATGCATAAAAAGTATTTCTTGGTTTATTTTGGCATGCCATTGGTAAAACAATATTGAAACAACCATTTCATGGGTAAAGGAAACTGTAAGAGACCTAGTTAGTCATGTTGGTATGGACATGTTGGTAAACCATTCACAGATAAGATACACTATATCAATCAATCAATAATGCACAAATTAACATAAGCTTTACTCTCTATTTCATTCAAAATCCAACATTACATTTAAAAAATGAAACCCATTCTCTCATTGTTCCTGTTAGTCTTAAAAGAAACTACTCCGTGGACCTTGTTACAAGGGTAAGGAGACGAGACAAAGAAATCGTCCCAAATACATGATAATATGACCTTTGTGGTTTAGATAGATGGTCAGCTTTAGAATTATTCCCTGGTGTGAGTGATCTTTGATGTTTCCTTGCCATTTTTCCATCCCCTTGGTTTCATCAAATCATTGAGGAAGGCATGATGTAGTTAATTTAAGAGCCTTTTGATTTGTGCGGAATAGTCTTTTTTGGTTCTTTCTACTATGGGATTTCCTTAGGGTTGAAAATCAGTATGGGAAAACAAGTTAGCGTTGCCTTAGGGTTGAAAATTAATATGGGAAAACAAGCATCATCATGAAGAGCTAAAAGGAATAAATCTACAAATATTACAGACTAATATAGATGTATTTAAAACATTCTTTTCATTCCTGAATGTGCCAAGTAGCAAATCTGGAAATGTTCCCTCTTCACCCCCTTGGATTATATATATATATATATATATATATATATATATATATATATATATACGTATGATTGTTGTAGGTTACCACTGGGAAATGCACCTCTGAAGTGCTGGGTTATGCACTACCGAGTAGGACTGAAGAGGTTAAAACATCCACTCTACAGGATCTCCAAGAACTCAACATCATTATTTCTCCATTATTGTAAAGGCGATGTACTAGAAGATTTTCCTGGACTTGTTTATTTCACCGTGAATTTGAACGTAAATGATAAACAGAGAGGAGTGCTAAGCAATCTACAACACTTTGTAGGAAATCAAATGAGTAGAGATATAATGTCGGCAGTAGTTTGCATACATCCTTCACTTGAATGATGTTAGTTCTTGGCGATCCTATAGAGTGGATGTTTGGTGGCTCTATTGGTTGCTTCTTGGAATTTATAATAAACGTAGCCTAATATCATGATTCAACCATGAGGTGCTTAGTTCACTGGAAATTGGGTTAGGTAATACTTGGCCATTAATGGATAATCATGAATCTTATGGTTTATGCTTTGGATCTTGAAGCAAGTACTAGGTATTTTGATGTCCTCCATTTTTTATTTGAACATTTTATGTCAATTTTCACCGCATCTGATTTTATGACAATCATGAATCATATGGTTTATTATTCCAATATACATCTCCCATATGTCATAGACAATAACATGAATAGGTTTTTTGCATAAGTTTGGTTCATTGTATTTGTGTGATAAAATTTTGATGGGTATCTCCATAGATTATCATAATTCATGTGGATGTCTTCATATTTTAAGGGACCTACCTTTTAGGAATTTATTTCTGCACAAAATATTTGGTCTTACTTAGTGGAAATTAAATTCAATCCTTCTTTCTTAGAGAAAATGAATTTATCATTTTTGTCTTTTTAATGCTTGTTGCAGTTGTGTTGTTATTCATAGTATAAAAAAACTTGTATTTCTACACTAGAGAAATATCCTATTGAAACATTGAAAGGTGATTGAAATATCCTATTGAAACATTGAAAAGTGATTTACATCAATTTGTTCATGTGAAAAAATTTGTTTCAAATGTACAAAAGAGGATCATTGTACTATTGCAATGTGTGATTTCCATGCATGATGCATATTTAAAATTATATGCATATACCATTCTAGGTGAAACTTTTTATTTCCATGTACATTCTTACAAAACAACCCTTCTAGCTTACCAAAAAACTCGTTAATATGCTATAGAATCCAACTAGCTCATTTTGAGGGAATTTTTTCTTCACAAAGAAAAGTATGCAGATATTTCCAATGGGATAAACCAATGTAATCCCATGGAAATGGATATTGGAACATGGGAAAGCGATACTTGACAAGTTGTGTATGCCATTTAACTTGAAGGATAAATGGTGTAATATGAAGAAGAGTAATTACTGAAGCATGTACATACATGGATGAATTAATTATGTCTACCTTGTTCCCAATCTTCCTCTTTGGAGGAAAATTGCTCGGAATCTCATGTGTAATCTCAACATATCCTTCTAGCATTCTACTCAATTATGCTAATACTTCCTTCTTAGTGTCACATTTTTCAACATTACTGGACTTTATGCCATCTAAGACTCTTATTTGCACCATTTCATAACACTCCTTGGTATCCTTTATTGCATTTATGAAGTTCTTTGTAAATAACAACACTTCTCTCTGGCCCTTATCTTTAATTGACAACTAAATTATTTTTCTATCCTTTATAATGTCCTGAGTTCTTCTCAAGTGATTTATATCTCCATTGGGCATCCACAAACTACTTATATTTTACATTTTAGTCCTTCAATTGACTTGGACTTGAGCATGCATTTTATTTATATGTTTGACAAAATGATTCTATATCATCACTCATTTGGACATGTTGAGTGAAAATCTATTATATCTAAAACACTTCTTAGATTATTTTGATGCATAAAATTCAATGATGAACATTTTGTTGACCTATTTATACAACTATTGTATACAGGCTCTGTATGCACCAAAACTTTATCCCACTGCTTCATCTTTTCTCTAACTAAACATTTCAAATGTTTTCCTAAACCTTTATGTACTATTTCTATTTGTCCATATATATGGGTGTGATATGTTGAACTAAACTACACCGCTTCATGAATGGAAATTTGTCAAAAAAAAATTTGTTAATTCTACCACCAGGTGTCACTTTTTCGATGTCGTTACGATGCTTTTGTTGAAGCTCCGACACCTTTAGTCGACGATCAACCAACGCTTTTGTTGAAGCTCTGACACCTTTCCCATCAAATATTCGATGCTTTCCCAAAAACCATCGACGACTTTGCCATGCCTCTGACACTTCAGCCCGTTGGAAGGCCGACCCTTCAAGTGTCGGATATTCAACGATTTTTACAATTTTTTAGTGACACTTTGAAACATATCACTGTCAAATATGCGACACCATGGTTGTGTCGGATCTTCGACCGACATTGACAACACGTTGAATATCCAATGGTATGCCACCGATGGCCAAAAAAAGTGCATGTGTCCAAGATGCGACAGGGAAGTGTCGAATTTCAGACATGCAAGGTGTCAGATTTTGGGATCAATTTTGGTTGTGGTATAAACAGGTATGTGGCATGATGTAGGATTCTCCAAATGGCTAAAGGACACTCACAACATACAAGGTTGTACATGCCATTACCAATTCCCACATACCCATGGATAGATATTAGCATAAAATTTGTGTTGGAGCCCCCACACACACAACAAGGTAAAGACTCTATTTTTGTGGTTGTTTATAGGTTCTCTAAAATGGTTCATTTCATTGCTGGTAAGAAAACTAGTGATGCATCAAAGGTGGAAGTTTCTTTTCCTGGAAATTGTTAGATTGTATGGTGTTCCAAAAACTATTACCTCTGATAGAGATACTTGGTTTTTGGGTCATTTTTGAAGAATTTTATGGAAAAAAATAGGGACTAAATTATAGTTCAATAGTGCATATCACCCCCAAACAGATGGGAAAACTAAGGTATTAAATCAAAGTTTGCAGGGAAACCTGTTACAACGCATTGTCGAAGAGAATCCCAAGCAGTGGTATTTGATTTTATCTCAAGCAGAATTTTCCTACGATAGTTTAGTAAATAGATCTACAGATAAATCTCCATTTTAGGTTGTTTATAGTAGAAATCATATGGGTGTCCTATATTTGGTGCAGTGACCACTTAGGGCTAGAATAAGTGATGATGGGGAAGCATTTTTAGAACACATTCATAAGTTGCAACAACAAGTAAGATAGAAGCTGCAAGCCATTAATGAGCAGAACAAAATTATAGAATATGCCAACCAACGACACCAGATATTCAATGAAGGTGATTTGGTGATGGCTTATTTATGGAAAGAGTGGTTTCCTAAAGGAACCTACCACAAATTGAAGTATAAGAAAATCGGTCCTTGTTAGATTCTCAAGAAAATTAATGGCAATGCTTATAAGGTCGATTTACTAGCTAATACTGATATTTCTCCTTTGTTTAATGTTTATGACTTATATATCTTCCACGGGGACAGTGTGGGTGATGACATTGAGTCAGGGGTGGATTGGAAACAAGTTATTACAAGAAAGAAAAAGGAAAATATTTTTCATATCTTAGATAAGGTGACCCTTCATTCTTGGCAAGGTCAATACAACTGATATCTAGTCTCGTGGAAAGGCTTAGCACCAACATAGAGTACATGGATTACAGAGGGGGAATTGTTGAATTTAGATCCTGTTAAGTGGAAACAATTTGAAGACAACAACTTTCCATGAGTTGCGTTCTTTTCAAGCAGAGGAGAATAATGTAGTGATTTCTGAAGGCTAAAAAAAAGAATAAATGCAAGGATTTTCGATGGTCATAACTTTTGAATCGGTTATCTGTTTGGGCTCAAGTTTAACAAAAAGTTGTGTTTTATTGTGTTCAATGCAGTGTCCAATCAGATCCTTCTGATCAGAGTTTCCTTTGAAACCTTTCTAAGGACAAATTCCTTCATAAAAGGCCTCAAATTGAAGTTTTAGTGTTTTCCCATAGGGTCTTCACTTAGTGAAACCATGTCATAGCGCCTTCGTTCATGGGATATTAAATAATGACCCTAATTTCACTAGATATTGGTAATTACTGAAAGAAAAAAAATGTTGAGCCCCCATCCCAATACATATTTCCAATTTAATAAAACCCCCTATTTTTACAATATATTCCTTACTTTTACTAGAAACCCCTTTTTATACCCCTCCAATATGTGTAAACCCCCCATACCCTATTCCTCGCCCCCCAATACCTACAATATATTGACCTTACCTTTCACAATTAAAAACCCCCCTTTATGAATGAATGTGATAAGATATATCTCAACAAGGGAAATCGCCCATGTGTTTTGCGAGGTTTTCTTAATTTGAAATTAACAGTTATCTCTCAATTTATAAACCTAATTAGAAAATCTAGTTGACAACTAGTGTCACTCTAGTTAGCTTATATTTAGAGTTTAGTTTCATAATCATGCGAGAATTTTCTAAAATTAGCCATTTTTGAAAATCTCAAATAGTAGTTATGAAGAGTTGGACCTTCACTATAATAGTTAGGATGGAGAATGAATAAAAAAATAGTCATTTTTTCCACTCTCATGTGTTTACATTGTTTTTAGATCTTGTAAATTGAATTAAAGCTTATTGGTTGCATCATATTAAACTTATAAGTTATAAATTATGATGTTTCAACATTATGAAACCGTAACATTAAACCGTTTAAATAACATATCACTCGAAGGGGAAAATCCATATTGATTATATGCATTTCAAATCAAACATGTGGAAAAGTCAGCCTAAAATTAATATTCACGGATTATGATTACTTATGGGAATAAATCTCATAATCCCATTGTATAAATAAGATTAAAAAATGACCATTACACCTATCACATCTTCCATACAAAAATCAATGGACGGTTTGATTTGTATGTAGAATATAAAACCATAAATTACTTTGCAAATCTATATTCATATTATACACGTTATTTACTCAATCACATTAAAACTGCCTTCTCTCTCCTTCGAATAATTCAACTCGATTTGTTGCTTAACTTTACATTACTGCGAATGCTTTAATTCATGTCTCAAGTGCATTATATATTGCATAGATGGAGCGCCTTATATACTAGACAGACTTTCTTTCGGGAGGGGAGCCTGTCAAATGGGCACTGTTGGATGAGAGATCCAACAGTACCCATTTGACAGGCTCCTCTATTAAAAGAAAGTCTGTCCAGTAAATAAGGATTGCCTTACACAAATATCATTGGATAATTTGATGTGGATTATTCGAATAGCTCTTAATTGATTTAACTCTAATATTTTTGTTTAAACAACTCATCATGATTTAATAATTAAGTTTCAAAAGGGATTGAATTTAGTCACAAGTAAACCAGCTTTTAAGGTCCCACGTGGACACTTCCAGGATCCCTAAACTCAATAATTAAAACTATAAAATAAAAGACATTTTCAATGTCATTTAAGATGTCAAGCATATATCTTATATCTATAAATGGATTTTTCATGTTTGAAATAATATAATTCCTAAATACTTTTTTTTAACAAATATTTATCGGAGACAATGCGAAGTTATAACCAATGGATTATTTGTTCTATAACACTGAATAAAATATAAGTGTGATAAACTCTAAGTAGCATTGTAATATATAATAATTGTATCATAATTAATAAAGACTTATCTTCACTATGGCTATATCAAATGTTAAGAGGAATTAAATATTTTTAGGTGTAAACTTTTTCTTAAATTAGGACTCTAAAATGGGTTTGTACCTCAAAAAATTTAATCGCTCTTGACACATAGTAGAGCTATAGTTAAAAAAATGGAACTATGTAGGTTTTAATACAATCCCGTTTGTATAATATTTGAATTCTACAAATTTAATGTATGTGTAAGTAAAGCAAGATGCCATATTAACTTAATATTGATCATACTCGTTTAATTTGTATGTTCAATAGTTTTTTATATGAATGAACAATTTGTGTTAAGCTAGCAATTACTTTTCAAAAAATTTTGTGTAAGTAAGGTGTCATGTAAACTTAACATTGCTCATACTTTTTTAATTTGTTTGTTTAATTTTTTTTAATGAATAAACATTTTTTTATAAATACAATGTTGAGCTAACAATTACTTCTAAATATATCAATGTTTTGAGAAAATGAATCTAATTTATTTCCTTTAATTAATACTAGGATATATCTCTATAGCAATTACTTCTTCAAAAAAAAGAGTCAATGTTTTAAGAAAATAAGTCTAAGAACTCATATTTTTTCCCATAATTAATAATATGCGATCTATCTCCATAAAAATACGTATTTTATTTTCTATGAATATTTGTTAAAAACACAAATATTATGTTTATGTATACTTATATAACTTCATATAATTTAATTATCAATTATTTGATAATTAAATATTAAGATATGTTTAATTGTATCAATTACCTAGATTATTAATATCACTTCATCATTTATTTTCAATATGTTTAGGTTTAATCTCATTTTTTTATTTAACTACATTACCATATTTATATTGATACTATTGTTGAAAATTGATTCTCTTCTATATTCTACCATAAATCAAGAGAGAGGTTAGAAGAATAGTTAAGAAAGTTTAAGAGATTGGCCTCATCTTAAAGATTTCTCACACATTTATTAAGATTAAATAATCACTTTGAAAATTTGAAAATAATTTCATTAATAATCAATGTATATGGATATGTACCAAACTAAAAGTTGTTTTTTCAAATCAAGGTATCATTTAAAAGTTGAAAAAATAAGTTGATTATT
>LPNX010815284.1:303593-362594 GCA_001517045.1 Pseudotsuga menziesii | reverse complement strand
GTCTGCATTTGAAGGGCAGCTGTTCATAGTCTAGCTGTTGATAATGCTGCCAGTCACCTACCGAGATCTTGATCGCTTCTGGTAGCCCAGCCTCAAGGTTTACCTCTACACAGATTCTGGCACAGGAGTATTGGCCTTTGGGGTCTGCTTTGTCAATGTATCGGCCAAGCCCGTTACCTATTTTTTCCAATGATTCTGAGTTCCAGCAATGCGCTGGGAGATTGGGGAGACGAACCCAGACAGGGACCTCCTTGGGTGCGTCTAGATTAGGGTCAAAATCCGGGGTCCAGCGGTTGAGGTATAGACCTTGAGAGCCCATGAAGTAAGGTCCGTTCCTGAAGATGAGGTCTCGGTCGTCCTTGGAGATAAATTCAAAAATGTAGAAGCCTCTTCCCACCGGGTAGCAGGTGACGCTTTGCTTCAGTTGGGGCCTCCAGTTTCTTTGTATCCAGTCATCCGTTGTTTTTGTGGAGGGCCACAAACCCATGAACTGTCCGACCAACCCCCGATCCGCCAGGGCCAAGGCAATCTTGATGGGTTTCTCCATTGGCAGGCTGATTTCAGGTATTGCGTCCAGTTTTTTGATAAATTTCGGAATTGGGGGGGCTGTGTTCTTCTTCCCGGCAGTCGTCACAAGCCTCTTGAAGGCTTCTTCATCAGATAGAGGAATGGAGGGAGGGGGGTTCCCTCCCCCAGGCGCAGCCATGGGCCGCAGACCAGAACGCAGAGCCCTAGCCGCTGATCAAGCTAGACGCACGTCCTTCAGTCGCTCCAGCCTCAGAAAAAAGGGCTTGAAAAAATAAGTTGATTATTAACCATGAAATGAAAATTATTTAAATTCTTATGCTTTCCCTTTTCACAATCTAGGCATTTTTTCCTTTAATATGTTCATGTCCACCTTGTTATTTCCTTTAAAATAAACTCTTATGCTTCAAATACCACACTAATGAAAAGTATAAGTGTCTAGATAAGTATAATATATTCATGAAATCCACCTTGTTATCCAAATGAGAGTAGTGGAAATTACAACAAACAATAAATATGATTACCATCAATGATAATTTGCAATTTAAGTAGTTGATTTTGATGCACTTGTAATTATAATACAATAAATTAAATGATAAAAACCGCACTATAATGAATTAAATGGAAAGCAAGAAAGATCACATCTAACTATGGAGAATCACATACAATCATTTCATATAGTCACAAATATCTTGATAGACAAACACCTTTCGCAGATTGATCGTTACCAACTCAAATTGTTTAAAAAAAATCAAGCAATCAACTTTTCATTTCCACCATCATAATGCTAAACATTAACAATATAATTCAAAAATTAAAGATAACATTAATAAAACAATATATCAAAATTGTAATCATGAAATAAAATATGTACATATCACTCTATGTTGCCATCACCATCATTATCTTTCTCGCTTGGCATGATATAACTGTTGTTCTCAAAAATATGTTTAGATCTAGTTTTTGTCTTAATACAAACCACCAATCCCTATCCAACATATGGAGGTAAAAAAACACTCGGTTTGTTTTGGGAAAACATAAGGCTCCTTAGTTTTATCCCACATCCTTCTAGAGTTGATACATATTATCCCATTGTCACAATCTTTCTTTACATTATTTTTGTCGAATGTGTCCCACCACTTTCACCTAAAAATAACACACTGGAAAGATGACAAGTCCACCTGCATGATCTCTTGTATCTTTAACTTAACTTCCCCACTTTTAGGTTTTCATTGCAATGGCTAGCATGGCTATATTGGTTGAACTAAACTTCCACTCCGTAGTCTTGTGTAAAACGTCCATCATCAGCATCCTCACTGTGAAAATGATGCCCATATGCTCACATAGATGGAAACAAATGCACCTGTAAAAAAGTGAACAAATTACGGTGTCATATATCTAAGAACCTGACCATTAATATATAAAATATAGATGATACCATTCAAAGGTGCATTATAAAGTTAGAAATGTATAACAGAAATATTATTACTGATTTGTTGAACCTAATCCCTATGTTTAGTGCATCATCCTCAACATGTGGGTAACGACAAGATGCATCATATTTATCTCTGACTTTGTCAACAACCCAATTGTTGGGACATATCATTGGCATATTTTCTTTTAAATGATATGAACAAGGAACGCTTCTACCGTTCAACCATCTAAATTCTTTACTGATGATTTCTGATTTCCTCCTCTTCTCTTCATACAATGCAACCCACAGTTGTGTTGTCTTTGCATTGTAAAGAATGAATTTATTGACGAAATCAATTTTTGAATTCTTTGTTGTATTTATGAAATAAAATTTACATATAGTACATATGAGATCAAAATCTAGATTATGAATTTCATTGTGAATATAAGCGACAAAAGATAATTGACATACTCTTTATCATGCATTTTTTTCCATTCAATTTGGAGTAGTTCCCCGTCCCTTTTTTCCTCATCTCCTTCATCATCCCAAATCATTGTGCCTGGTGTGTGGTCTATTTTATTGATGTACTCACTGAATATAGTAGAACGACTTATATACTATGTACCCCTATGCCATAAACCCCTTGGGGTTTTCCTTTAGTCAAACAAATCCCTTCAATTTTTTCATGTACCTCTCCAAGAAGAACATCCAAATGACATGAGACCACCCCGACTAATTCAACAACATCAACTAGGTGAATTAGAATATGAACCTACAACTCCATGAAACTCATCGGTAGTTCCTTCTCGAACATACAAACAATCTCATCTATCTCTTGACGCCACCATAGAATGCTAGTGATGTCAATATCCTTTTATGTAATTGTACAAATGCAGATATTTTAGATATGGCACATCCCAGGTCCTCGAGAAAATCATCATTCACACACCCATGCACGAGCAACAGACAATGAGACTACAAAGTGAACTTAAAAATTTAAATGCATTTTAACTTGTGTATTGAAATATATATAAAAATAAATAAAAATAAAAATTTGACACTATACATACCCTAACTGTTAGGGTACACAGGGTACTCCCAAAGGACCAAACACCAAGAACAACCGCTTCACACAAATAGATCACAGATCAACACACCAATGTTTGTCACATGGTTAAAACCCTCGAGAGGGAAACAATCCACGGCCCCATCCAAATAGCTACTTGGAGCAATTTATTATGCAAAAGAAAGAAAGTTACATGAGCTTCTCATAATCAATCAACTAGCCAAGGACCCTCTATGCTCTTTAAATAGAGATCATAGACCAATCGGGTGTTAAGCCACGGATCAATGGTAGGTATGATCTAAGAGAAGTTGAACCGTCGGATCACTCTATGTCTAAAACATATCGTGACCGTCGGACTAGAATATTTACAAATGCATACTAATGCATACTAAAGAAACACACTTTTACCTAACGGATATATTACACAAGTTGATCTTAACTAACTCCTAAGTGTCTAAATATCCTAACATCCCCCCTTAAGAACAACTTGGGATAGGATTGAAGGATTTACAAAAGTGACACTATTAGGAGAGGGAAGGAGGAATTAGAGCCTATCCCCCCTGAAGGACACATTCCTGAACTCCTAACATAGACCAAAGTTTAGAAAACTTCGCTTCTGTAAGAGACTTGGTGAAGATGTCTGCAACTTGATCATCTGTAGGGCAATAGAGAACTTCAATAACACTATCATGAACAAGATTTCTGATGAAGTGCATGTGTAGCTCAATGTGTTTGCTGCGCTGATGTAGAACTGGATCTTTGGCAAGCTTGATGGCACTTTGATTGTCGCACCAAAGTGGAGTAGGCTACTGCTGCTCGAATCCAAACTCTGAAAGGATCTGTTGAAGCAATAAAGCTTCTTGACTGGCATTAACTGCAGCTCGGTATTCTGCTTTTGCTAAAGAAAGAGCAAGATCTTGTTGTTTCTTACAAGCCCAAGTGACAGGTCCAGATCCCAGACTAAAAACATAACCTGCAGTAGACTTCCAATCATCAGGATCACCGGCCCAATCTAAATCAGTGAAACCAACCAACAAAGGTTTCCCCCTGTACTGTAATGAATCCCAAACTGAATTGTACCTCGAATATATCGAAGTATTATTTTTGCTGCTTTCCAGTGACTTTCATGAGGAGTTTGCATATAATGGGCAACACGACCAACGGAAAAGGAAAGGTCAGGACGAGAATGAGTCAAGTATAAAAGACTAGCAACAAGCTGACGATACAAGGTGGCATCTACTTCAGGGGAAGTACAAGTGGTAGAAAGTTTGACTCCAGACTGGAAGGGAGAAGGGGTTGGTTTACAATATTCCATGTGGAAGCGACGAAGAAGGTCACAAGCATACTTAGACTGGGAAAGAAAGATTCCTTCTTTGGTTTGCAAGACTTGGAGACCAAGAAAATAATGCAAATGTCCTAAGTCTGACATTTCAAAATTTTGCTTAAGACTGGATTTCACATGGGTTATAAGGTTAGGGTCACTACCAATAAGGATAAGATCATCAACATAAAGAACAAGTATGATGAGATGGTTTCCTACTTTCTTGGGATAGACATTGGGGTCAGAATGGCATCTAGAAAAACTAGTGTCAAGGAGAAAGCTATCCATTTTGGCATACCAAGCTCTAGGAGCTTGCTTAAGGCCATATAAGGATTTCTTAAGGAGACAGACAAGGCTAGATTTATTCTGAACATATCCAGGAGGTTGCTTCATGTAAATTTCCTCATGTAAATCACCATGTAAGAAGGCAAACTTGACATCCATTTGATGGACTTCCCACTTATGTAAGGCTGCAAGGGAAAGAACAAGGTGGATGGAGTTCATTTTTTCTACAGGGGCAAAGGTTTCATTGTAGTCAATCCCTTAAACTTGGGAAAAACCTTTGGAAACTAACCTTGCCTTAAGTCTTTCAACACTTCCATCTGATGCATACTTAGTTCTGTAGACCCATTTACATCTAACAAGTTTTCTTCCTTTTGGAAGAGGAACAAGATCCCAAGTATCATTCGCCATTAAGGAACGATATTCTTCATCCATAGCTGCATCCCAATCTAGATTTCCTAAAGCTTCTGCAAAATTTTCTGGATCATGATTCTCGGAAACTTGATCCAAAAGAGAAGAGGCTCACTGAAACTGAGAATGTGTTCGAAGTTGATCTCTAGGATCACCTGCAAGATCACCAGCTGCTTCACATGTTGAATGGACCCATAGAGGAAGTATTGGTGCTGGTGCAATTGGATGAACATGAGCAGGTGGAGGTGGATTTTCATCCTCACTGTCATCATCATAAATTGGAGTTGGAAACCTGTCAAGGAAGCTGGAAGAAGAAGAATAATAAGGAACAATTGCCGAATCAGGCTCGTAGGCCAAAGATGGCACACCCGCCAAGTTAGGCTCGCGGGCCAAGAGATTTTAATCAAATTTAACATCTCTTCTAATGATTATATCATGAGAATGTGGCTGAAGAAGTCTATAACCTTTTACATCTTCAGAATATCCAACAAATATGCACTTTTCACTTTTAGGCTGCAATGCTTTCCGTTTTTCATCCGGAATGTGAGCCCATGCTTCACAACCAAACACACGAAAGTGACTTACATCTGGTTTAATTTTACTCCATGCTTCTTCCGGTGTTATACCCTGTAAAACTTTAGTGGGTGTGCAATTAACTATGTAATTTGCACAATTTATGGCCTCAGCCCAATATTGAAGACTTAGTCCCTTAGATTGGATCATACAATTAGCCATTTCTTTTAAAGTGCGGTTCTTCCGTTCAGCTACACCATTTTGCTGTGGTGTATATGGAACAGTGTGCTGTTGGTGGATTCCTTGTTCAGTGCAAAAAGTAGTGAACTTGTTTTTAACATATTCTCCTCCATTGTCAGATCTTAACTTCATAATTTGATGACCAGATTGTTTTTCAACAAGGGCCTTGTAGGCCAAGAACGTGTTAAATAATTTGCTCTTAAGTTTTAAGAAGTAAACCCAAGTGCATATGGAGTAGTCATCAATGAAAGTTAAGAAATATTTGAAACCAGAAAATGAAGCAGATGGAAGAGGGCCACACAAGTCACTATGCACAAGCTCCAAGGGAACCGAGGCATGCCAAGAGGCACGTTTGTCAAAACTGTCCTGATGATGTTTTCCGAGTACACAACCGGAACAAACACCATCCTTGCAAGATACCAGTGGAAGACCAGTCACCAAATTGTCTTTACATAGTTGTTGCAATGAGCGATAATTTAAGTGACCAAATCGCTCATGCCAAAGTTTGCTCAAGTTATCACTATGAGCAACAAAAACAAAAGGAAAAGGTGATGACCAAAAGTTGTTAAATTTGTACAACCTGGTAATATCATCAACAGTTCCAGTAGCAAGGACATTTTTGAGGATTTTTAAAATCCTTGATTACAACTTGGTGAGGTGTAAACATCACAGTTTTAACTTCACCTGAATGAGTAATTTGATAGACTGATAACAAATTGCAGGAAATTTTTGGAACACATAGTACATCACTGAAATGACCATTTTCTACTGGAACTATTCTAGATCCTACAACACTTAGAGATCTATCATCACCAACAAATATTTGTTTGGTGTTACATTCATGCATAGTAGAAAAGATGGCTTTATCCTTAGCCATATGATAAGATGCTCCAGAATCAATGAGCCATTCATTTGAAGTAGAAGAAGAAGATGCAGTATAAGAGTAACCAGAAGCACAAAGTGCATGTCCATGAGAGTTAGATTCTAAAGACGAATCTAGGATAATGTGGTGCTTCTTCATTGCTGCTTCCAAAGCTGCCATCTTCTTAAAACATTTAGATTCATCATGATTATCTTTCCCACAAAAATTGCAATGACGCTCAGTCTTTTTTCCTTTTTGCTTGGATCCTTTGTCATTTTTTGAAGAAGGAGCTGACTGAGAGGGTTTGGGACCCTTGTTGTTTGGATTATTATTGCGAAAATTTTGTTTCTTAGGAGGCTTGGACTTTTTCTTCTGTTGGGACAATAAGGCTTTCCCAGATGTATCTTCAGATTTGCCGAAATGGGTGTTTCTGGAGCAAACGAAAATGGTTTTCGGTGAAATTAAAACTATTTACAAATGGAAACAGTGCTCTAGATTCAATGGAACCACTCCCATAGGCCACAAATGTACAGAAAGTCTAGAACCAGAAACCCTTTCAAAGTTTCGGCAACACTGGTTCCAGGTCTTGATCAAAACCAAAAGCGGCTCTTCATAAAAGCTCTGATACCATGTTAGGGTACACAGGGTACTCCCAAAGGATCGAACACCAAGAAAAAACACTTCACACAAATAGATCACAGATCAACACACCAATGTTTGTCATGTGGTTAAAACCCTCGAGAGGGAAACAGTCCACGGGCCCAGCCAAATAGCTACTTGGAGCAATTTATTATGCAAAAGAAAGAAAGTTACATGAGCTTCTCATAATCGATCAACTAGCCAAGGACCCTCTATGCTCTTTAAATAGAGATCATAGACCAATCGGGTGTTAAGCCACGGATCAATGGTAGGTATGATCTAAGAGAAGTTGAACCGTCAGATCACTCTATGTCTAGAACATATCGTGACCGTCGGATTAGAATATTTACAAATGCATACTAATGCATACTAAAGAAACACACATTTACCTAACGGATATATTACACAAGTTGATCTTAACTAACTCCTAAGTGTCTAAATATCCTAACACTAACAATGCTGAGATGATCATGTGATTTCAAACCAGATAAAATTTCTTATACATTGAAGCAACACCATAGAGTAGACCCATATAAAGAAGGTGCATTCCCACCCTATATAACTTCCATTTTCAAATAAAGATCATATTTCTTAAAAACCCATGGGACATCGTCTTCTTTAAATGACCAAGAGGGGCCAAGCTCTCCTCTATTTTATTCTCTTGACCAGTGCCTCTTTTTAGTATTTGAAGAAATAAGATATTTCATAACAATCAATGTTTCACTTTTTTTTATGATATGTGCCCCCAGAAAGAAGATGAAACATTTTTAAATATATGCATGGGAGCCAGTAAGTGGACAATCTTAAGATGATCTGAATATGGGAGCTCATAAAATATTGATTTCCTTTTCATCCCTACGAACATTTTTTCAACATAGGTGTTGAAGAATACATAATAATCAAACATAGAATCCCCATTTGAATCGAACATTTCTTCATTTTCCTTCTCCTTCTCTTTGTCATATGCCTTAAGCCAATCGATCTATGTCATTATTTCAAGCCTTCGAGTTCTTTAATGGTTTACCATTGAAAGCAAATGTTTCTCTTCTATAAGGGAGGTCTCTTTGGAGGAATACCCTTGAGCTGTCATACACTGGATTTCATGGGAAGCGTGTTGATGCATGCATATCTTTATAGTGCATTGTTATGCCAGGAAAATTGTAAAAATCATAGATACGATGAGTTTCATGCTAAGACGCACCGGTGTGTCAGTTTAACACACACATTGAAATCCCAAGAACCAAAATAAAAAATCATACAAATTATTTTTCCGTAAACTAAAAAAGGTGCAGCAAATTCGTTTTCAAAACCTAATTCTATAGAGTGTTTATAAAAAAATATCCTAATCGCTATTTCATTATTTTTCCGAAATTTTGAAGGGAAAGTTGTGGAAGAGAGACTTACCAAGGAGGAGTTTGGAGCAACCCGAGTATTTCAAATATCAAAATTTGTAAGGTATGATGAATCAAAGAAAACCCTGCATAGTAGAAATTTGAAGTATCTATATTTTTACTATTGATCACAATGCATAATTTATTTATTGTACTATTTAAATTTTTAATGAATTCAGGAAAAAAAATCGTAGTTTACACCTTCAACTTTGGAACCTTAGTTTTCTTGTTGCTTCCATTTGTTTAATGTGGTTGCAAAATTTTACATTGGGATTTAAATCCCTATATTGTTTCAAAATTATGAAATTTCTTTTTAGGGAATTTAGATTTAAGGGTATATGCTTTTATATATAAAGCATTGTGCCTTAGGACCACTTCTTGGGTTCAATCTAAAACCTTGCTGACCATGTAAATTTTATTTTACTTAAAAAAAATCAAAACACTTAAGGAATTTTTGGTGTGTTTTAGTTAGGTTAACACACCAGTGCATTTTTAACTACAGTGCATCGGTAATATTGGCTATATTATTCTTTTTTTCTTCATATTTTAACTTTATAAAGTAACCCTTATACGTTTTACAGTGTGGGAGTGTTGTAATAACGCATCAATGCGTTAAATGTACAAACACACAATTTAATTACTCGTGCTTAAAAACAAATATATGGCATCAATAAATGTGTATGTTAATATTTGTTGTTTTTCTCTTGTAAACAATGTGTTAAAGTATGGTGCACCGGTGCGTGAAAGTATTTTATGTATTGTTGCATTCTTTGTATTGGAATGCACCACAAAGACAAACATTTTTTTAGCTCAAATATATGTAATTTAATTGTATAATATATTTATTAGCTTATCTTTATAATGGTCCATGTTGTTTATTGATAGAAAATGTGTGATAAGAGTTCAATGAGCAATAATTCTAATTAGGAATAAGTGCGCACATCCAAAAATACAAAAAAGACAATATGTTTGTAATTTCTAAATTAAATCAATATGTTTGAATTATATGTAAGTTTAATTAATATGTATTGGTTAATGTGTGTAATGTAGAGCCACAAAAATGAGGAAGATCTATAATATTCTTTGTAATCTAAGTGCAGAAGAGCATAAAACATTCATGGAAATGTTGCAGAGGATGAATTAGGTGAATAAAAGAGAAATCCATATGATTTTTTTCTTGAATTGGTAGTGATACTATACTTAAGAGTATAATATGTTTTAAACAATCTAATTCACATATGTTGAATGTTATGTAGGGACTGACAACATATAAAAGAATGTCATCATAAGAAAAAACAAATTATGAATGATTTAAATGATAATGGATTGTTCCTTAGCTCATCTAGAGTGGTGTTGGAACTGAATGAAAATTGAATTTTTTTACATAAAAGTGTGAGGGATATAGTGGAAAGAATGTATAGACGTACTTTCCACTTACAATATAGAAATAAATGCAATGATTCCAAGAATCAGGTTATATCTAAAATATAGGAGGTGTTTCCAAAGAAATGGTCAATGAGACCTATCGAACTTGCAATAGAAAAAAATACAACAAAAAACACTCAAAAATTAATATTCTGAAACACGTTTTTATAGAATATTTATCTACTACTACAAAGCATCCCTTTATTAATATTAATTCTGCTATATTTATTTTTCATATCATCATAAAATTCTTTAGTTTCATTTTATATTTTCATAAATATTATGAAAATATCAAGGTATGAATGAGGTGATATCCAAAATATGTCGGTAGGGATGTCCAAAAAAATATACAAGGATATGGTTAAGGAAATGGACATAATTGCATCGCAGGAGGAGCCATCTCGACAACAACATGATTCAAATGTATGAAATCATTGAATTTTTCTATTATGTACATATAATGAATTAATTTAGCATTACATATTAATTTTCACTTGTTTTCTTGCAGAAAAAGAAAACAAAATGGAACCCATTCAACACATAAGATAAGATTACAAGGGAAAAAAGGGGTTGATAGAAAAGTTTGCGAGTAGTTGTGATTTCCTTATAATAGCTTATGATTTCATATTGGTTGTGATATATATATACACTAGTCATCCTTGAATGTATTCAAACACGTGTTAGCATACAAAGTAGAGCCATCAAAATAATTGGTTGACACTGGGCTAAGTATGGATTGTGAGTATATGTTGGTGTATCAAAAATTAATTGTGGAATTTGTAAGTATCTATGTTTTCTTACTTCTCTCATTTGATAAGTGATAAAACAACAAAAATACTTTTATTAAATCTATAATATCTTATGGGGCATAAAACTTGTAGGAAACAAATTATGGAGCAAATTCAACAAACATTTATTGGGAGAAGGCATGAGACATGGTTTTGAAAGAATCTGTATCATTCAAGACTCAATACTTTCTAGGATACGTTGCTTTTAAATTTACATTCATGAATACTATATATTTTAATTTTCATTATTCCCACAAATGTAGATACACTCATTGCACTTTATTTTTAATTTTGCATATGTAAGATGAAGAAGAGGAAAACAATAGAGGCAATCAACAAACATTCGTCCAAATAACCCAAGTCTTGCAAGCAGATCGAGCACTTACAACAGTACTAGAGAAGAATGATGATCCATATATTTTGGATTTAATGCAATCTGTTGTATATTTTGAAATAATCAGCTGTGAAAATCAAATATTTTGTATAATTTACTGGACATAGTGACCCAATTGAAAGACAACAGGTTACCAATAAGTGTACAATTACATGCATGTTGAGATTTTAAATATTGTGGAGTTTATGTTGTCCCATTTTGTATGACAAAGGGCCTCTTGTTGATATATAATATTATAAAGTTTTTTTTTATGTTGCATTCTCTAGTGTCATTGTGAAATGTTACATCACTAATTAAATATATAGATGATTAAATATTACAAGAAATGAGAAAGTTTATGATATAACAAATTAATCCAAACATCATATCCAAACACAATAGTTAAAATTCAAATGAATAATACTATATTTAAAAAATATTTCAATTTCTAATGAATAATGGAACTAACCAAGATAAAAAAAATAAAAAATATAGATATTACAATGTGATGTTAGTAGTCACTACTCACCAAACATAAAATAATTTGCAGTTCTTTCGATCATTCCAATCGCACCGATGCGTTTAATACCATGTTGCTACAATGAGCTTTAAGTAATGTAGCATTAGTGCGCAGAAAGCAACATGGACCCAGTGAAACATAATACTCATTCCATTCCCTACTACTTTTTGTGATGTTATGCCCCATTACACTACGAAATATTAACAACGCCATTAATTTTTAAAAATATAGCTGCATTCAATGTCTTAGTCAACTTTACCGGTGTGTTTATCTTCTCTTATGTCATCGATGCTTTGTAATAGGTAGGTCACACTGGTGCATTTTAAAAGTAAGTAAGCATCAATGATATTTTTTATATACATTACTAGGGAATTTTTAAAGTACTTAAGCATTGATGCTAGTGATAGTAAAATGCATTGGTGCATATAATGTTATAAATCGTTGGTTCTTGTAATAATTTTGGTACACACCAGTGCAGATAATTGTTTAAAATGTTCATGTACACCGGTGTTGTACATTTCTTTTAACTGAATTGGTGTGTTTTTCTTTTGATTTCACTGGTGCATTTGTTTGAATAAATTGCATCGAAAAAAAACCTCCACAAAACCCTCCACCCACTAAGTTTTTTTTAGTTATAATACATATCCACAAAAACCTCCACTAAAAAATCCAATACCATTTGTGGAGTTGTTAATTGGGGATTTTTTGATATTTTTTCCTAGTCTTGTAACATTAAAAAACCTCCACTATAACCTATACTGCATGGTGTTTTCCTTGTAGTGATATCCTATTGAAGAAACGGTTTCACTTCGAATGAATCATTTCTACTTAGTTTGTTGATAGAATATTGGCGAAAAGGTTCACTATTTTAAAACTAACTTAATATTTTTCATCAAAGAAATCATTTCAAATCCACCATTATGTTAATTCACTTATAGCATTTTCGGTACACTTGATTTCTTAGTTTTGTTTATTTAACTTGGACTATATTTTACTAATGCCTGTGAGGAACACCATTTTCCTTAGGGAATAAATCATAATATTCATTGATATACATCAAGGCTTGCAACGATTTTTTCTACACATTCCAGTAAAGAAACCTAAAAGAACTATTTAATGAAAATTGAAGGGTTTTTTCCATTCATAGTCTAAAAGGATCTTTTCGGTGAAGTGAAAATATAATGGTTTCAAGCTTAATTCTTTTTTATCATCAATACCAAAGTGGATCATAAATCAATGTAGTTGTTTTGAAAGGGATTTGCATAATAATATATGAAGGAGTTTCCATCAGTGTTTTGAACATTTTGTTGATGCAAACACACATATTAAATAGTTCATTGAATGGGTACAAAACCTCAATGAGTCTATTGGTCAAATTTGGTCTATCCAAATTCAAATTTATAGCACATAATGTATGCATTTAATAAGCTCATTGGTAATTATTCACTCAATATTTTCTTCATACAACATCACACCAACATATTTTCTATTAAATTCTCATTTAGCTAAGGTCAATTTCTCACATCTGATCATTGTTCTTCATACCCTACTTTCCATAACCATGTTAATTTTAGTGAAGCATGGATCCCGAGGCCTGAATGAAAGTAATCTGAAAAGAAGAATACCAAAGAATTAACAATTGAATGTAAACTGATCAATAGTTTCATGGCAGAAATTATGCACACATGAGGAAAAAAATGGTCTAAATATAATTACATTGATTATCACTAATGTCTCTGTAATACAATAGCCATACAATAGGGATAATTTAAATTCCTTGGAGAGGA
This sequence comes from Pseudotsuga menziesii, assembly GCA_001517045.1. Lineage (NCBI taxonomy): Eukaryota > Viridiplantae > Streptophyta > Pinopsida > Pinales > Pinaceae > Pseudotsuga > Pseudotsuga menziesii. The sequence goes on along the minus strand of LPNX010815284.1, from coordinate 349,037 downwards.
TTCAAATTCACCAACTCAAACTGAATCCAGTGCTAACTCTGTGTGGTAAAATCACCACTAGATCTCACTAATGCAACCCTGGATCACTGATTTAGGCTACAATAATTTAACTGAAGAGGGTAGGTGAGTAAATGTGCCCAACCTTTATTGATCATGCAAACTAGCACTAGAGTGAATGTGAGTGAACTAACTGATGGGAATCAGAGCATAAGTGAACATAATTGAATACATACTAGAGTCAACTAATGGATAATGTTGGTGGCACTTAGAGTGGGTTCCTAAATTATAGGGATTGGTCCCTAGAGCTCCTAAACTCATCTAAATAGGCACAGTGAGTGGTAGCTTTCCCTAGGTGTGTCCCATGTGCATTAGTGAAGTGATGAAGACCTCCTAAGCTATGAAAATGGAAAAATAGACTATGTGGGTAAAGGGATGATTAATTAATCCTAACACCCCTCTGTAATCCTAACTTTGTACAACCTAGGCCCTAGAAACTAGGCCAAAGGTCACACATAAAATATAAATTAATAAAAAAATGGTTTCTTAACAAATAAGGAAATGGGAAAAACCTCATGGGAAACCCCCCCTCAAAATAAGCAGGTAAATCAGGAACAATAGATGAGCCAAGCCTTGTTAGAAAAACGAGATNATAGTTATACATTTAAATAATTAAACAAGATGAAAATATTAAACATGTTACAAGAGAGAGAGAGAGAGAGAGAGAGAGAGAGAGAGAGAGAGAGATAACGTGGTTCACCCAAGATGGGATACGTCCACACAGAAATTGCCAATCCTTTATTATTATACCATCCATGAAAATGAAGAGATACAACCTACAACAACCCACTGCACTTCCTCTTCACACTCTCACAGTCTCTCTCACACAATCACAGATATTGTTTACAATGATATAATACAATACACAATCATATTACAATGTTTTCCTTTTATAGGGGAATTACCATGGGAAATTACTACGGTTCACCCAATACCATGGGTATGCAAACTGTTGGCCAAAAAACACCCCAAAAAAATCTTTCAGGGGATTCACCCCCGAACACCCACCAGGATCTTGCTAGACCCCAGACCCCCCAACCAAGGGAATGGGCCTCCATGCACCCCCGGCTGGGACGAGTGTACCGTAAAACTGGGGTGCAAACACAGATGAATAATAACATCTCTGAATATGGAATATCAAGCTCCACAACCAACAATCTCCCACTTGGAGAGTGATCACAGCAACTCCACCACTACTGCACTTGCTGGACTATTCCCTGAACCTTGGACTTGGAAAATTTCTCATTTTCACCTTCATGCTTGAAGTTCAATAAAAACTGAGCAGGAACTCAGTTTCTCTGTGGTTACTACCTTTGTCAACATGTCTGCAGGATTTTGGCTAGTATGTATCTTTTATAACTTTAACAGTTCATCTTCTAGAACAGATATTATGAAATGGTGCTTGAGTTGTATATGTTTAGTCTTCAAATGATATTTTGAGTTCTTTGCAATATGAATGGCACTCTAGCTATCACTGTACAGTCTTCTAATCTCCTACATGAACACCCAATTATTCCATGAACCTTTGCAACCAAATCATCTCTTTAATAACCTCTATAGCATAAACATACTCAGCTTTTGTTGTTGAAAGTGCAACAACCTTTTGCAATTTTGAAATCCAACTTACTATTTTCCACCCATAATAAATACATACCATGCATGTGGTGCTCCTCATGTTGTATTTATCACCTTCCATATATGCATCAACATATCCCTGTAGAACAGTGTCTGAACCTCCAAAACATAATGCATGAGAAGTGGTACCTCTCAAAAACTTGAGAATTCACTGTACTACTTTCCAATGCTCTTTACCTGGACTATTCATATACCTACTCACAACTCCCACTGCATGTCCAATATCTGGTCTTATGCACACCATGACATACATCAAGCTTCCAACTGTTGATGAATAGGGAACCTTTGACATGCATTATATCTCTTCATGTGTCTTGGGACACATCTCCTTACTTAGATTTAAATGGTTGACCAAAGGTGTACTAACTAGTTTTGCATTCTTCATTCTAAACCTCTCCAACACCTTTTTTATATACTCATCTTGAGACAACGTTAATTTGTGTTTTTTTCTATCTCTTGTTATTCTCATACAAAGGATTTTCTTTGCGGCACCCAAATCCTTCATCCCAAATGATTAGATAGTTTCCTTTTGAGCACATTTGTATCCTACATGGTAGACCTTGAAACAAGCATGTCATCCACATACAATAACAATATAATATATATTCCATTATATAGCCTCTTGAAATAAACAAAGTGGTAAAAATGGCATCTACTATAACCTTGTTATGCCATAAACTTATCAAATTTTAAATACCACTTCCTTGGAGCTTGCATTAGGCCATACAAGCTATTCTTCAACCTACAAACCAAATTATCCTTCCCTTTGACCTCATACCCTTGTGGTTGCTGCATATAAATATCTTCCTCCAAGTCCCCATGGAGGTTTTTTATACATCTAATTGTTCAAGATGCAAATATTCTACCGCCACTAGACTTTAAATAGTCCTAATTGAAGTCATTTTAACAATAGGTGAAAATATTTCATCAAAGTCTATACCTTTGTTTTGTGCTAACCCCTTTACAACAATTCTATCCTTGTACCGCTTCTTGCCTCCATCTTCGTCCTTGAACCTGTAAACCCATTTATTCTGCAATGTCCTTTTTCCTACAGGAAACTCAACCAAATCCCAAGTCTGATTTATTATCAATCATTCCATCTCCTCATTCATGCCTTGCTCCCACTTCTTTTTAATTTCTACCTACATTGCCTCTTCATAACATTCTAGTTCACCAAAATCAGTCATCAATAAATAATAAAGTGAAGGAGAGAATCGTCCAGGGGGACTACTTAACCTGGTAGATCTTCTTACATTTGCAAGAGTTTGAGGTACATGTTGTTTCTCTTGATTTTCTGGTGCCTTTGGAACTTCATTTTCTTTTATTTCATCAAGCATTGTGTGCTATGTGTTTTACTTTTCCTCTTTCTTTCTTTGCAACTGATCTTTGTACATAACCTTTTCATTGAATAGTACATATCTAATCCTAATGATTCAATTGATTTTCATAATCCCATAAACGATAACCAAAATCATCAACCCCATATCCAATAAAGATACATTTCTTGGATTTAGCCTCAATATTTGTTCTCTTTTATTTATCAATATGGACAAATGCTTCACAACCAAAAGTTCTCAGAAATTAGTAGTTTACATTTTTGTCTATCCATGCATCCTATGGAATCCCACCATCCAAAGCACTTGAAGGCCCTTTGTTTATTAAATAAAAAACAATATCTACAACATGAGCCCAAAACTGCAAGGGAAACCCTGCATTGAATCACATACACCTTGCACGCTCAATGATTTTTCTGTTCATCATTTCTGACACACCATTTTCTTGTGGTGTTTCAGGGATTATCTTCTCTCCCTGAATCCCATTTTATGAAAATAAACTATCAAACTCCTTATTGCATTATTCACCTCCATTATCATATCTGAGGCATTTCAACTTTTTTTCTGTCTCATTCTTAACCAAATATTTCCACTTCTTAAAAGTAGCAAACACATCAAATTTATGTCTAATGTAATAAACTTGAGTTTTTCTAGTTGCATCATCAATAAAATTAACATAATAACAATATCCATCAAGATATTGTACATGAATCGATCCCCATACATCTGTATGCACAAGCTCTAAATTTTCACTCTTCTTCTGTTTTCAAACCCTGAGAAATCTAACTCTCTTTTGTTTTCCATAAACATAGTTCTCACATAATTCCAAACTTACCTACTTGAAATCTGGAAGCAATTTCCTTGAGTGGAGAATCTGCATCCCCTTCTCACTTACGTGTCCAAGCCTATGATTCCACAACACTGCACTCGTTTATGTGGAAGCTACAAAGATGGAATAATCAGTATTATTAGGACATAAATACAATGCACCTATCCTATCTCCTTTTGTTATTACTAGTTCTCCTTTAGTGATGTTCTACCACATTTTTCCAAACATAGACAAACAAGCACTATCTCCCAACAGACCTGTTAAGATCATATTTATTTTCATATTAGGAATATCCCTTACATATTTTAGCAGCCATTCATTTCCATTATTTAACTTAATCCATACCTTACCCATTCCAACAATTTTACATGGTTCATCATCCCCCAATAAAACATGTCCAAGATCACCTAGAACATAATCATGAAAGAATTTCCTATGGGTTGTAGCATGACATGAAGCCCCTAAATATACTACTCAATAATCACTAGTATTATCTAATGCAAGAATCAAAGCATATTGTAACACATCACTTGATACATTTTCTTCTTTAGTAGTCTCCTGCTGCCCATCCCCTTTCTTCTTTGGAGCTATACAGTCTTTATTCAGATGTCCTTTCTTACCACAGTTCCAGTACTCTATCTTTCTAAATATAGACTTGGATCTACCCTTTCCAGACTTGCTGCGATTACCTGGGCTCCTTACTCTCTCCTTTTGTCTTCCCCTGCTCTCCATGGTCAACGTATTTCCTGATGAATCACATGTGTTTTTTCTTTGCATTTACTCGCTAAGAATAAAACCAACAACATCATCAAATTTAAGAGTGTTTTGAACTAGGGACAGAATTACTTACAACCGTGACCAAGATATTCCATATTTTTGGAAATGAGCAAAAGATTAGAAGAGCCCTAACCTCATTATCAAATTTCACTTTTACAAAACTTAGCTGACTAGGTAGCATATTAAATTCATTTAAATGGTCAACAACAGATCCACATTCTTGCATATTCATATTAAATAGACGCTTCATTAAAAATACCTTGTTGGAAGCCGATGGTTTTTCATAGAGCTTAGCCAATGCACTCATTACACCCTTTGTTGTATTTTCTTTTGAGATATTAAAAGCCACTGACGAAGCTAGGAACAACTGTATTGTTCCCAATGCATTTATGTTAAGAACCTCCCATTCTTCATCCTTCATAATCGTTGGTTTTTTTGTTTTTCCACCCAACCTGTTGGAGCAGGGCCCCACAGCTACAGGAAAAGCTTCTAAATCGGGACAAGAAAGTCAAAGGAAACAGTACCTGAGCGGCCGAGAAGAGAGAGCTCAACCACTGCACTTAAGGCAGCGGCGAAGATAGGAGGGCTCAGCTACCCTCATAAATGGAAAAGGAGCAACGGGCCGAGGTATTGAAGACAAAGAACAGAGAGGAAGCGGCACCCATACCCACAATCAGCACTGGGAAGCATGGAAGACTGCAGAAAGATGTGGTGTGATGAAAAGCGGCAGTTCAAGTACAGATATGCCGACTGTCACAGTTAGGGTTTTGGGTTACTATTGGGAAAGACCCACAGTTTTGTAATGGTGAGACCTTTGATTCACCTATAAAAGCATGTATTTTTTATTGTGAAAGGTTAGCTATTCAGACAATTAGCTAGACAGAGAGTCAGTTGGTCTGTTAGTTCATAGGAAGAGTTGAGCTCTGGTTCTATTATCCAGTCTGTAGTTATCTTACTGTAACCAGCAGTTGGCTCCTAAAGTATGAATGTAAAAATCTGCAAGAATTTAGAGAGAGAGAGAGAGAGAGAGAGAGAGAGAGAGAGAGAGAGGAAGAGTATATTGTAAGAAGGCAATATAGAAGGAGAAGAGATCTAAGAGACAAGGGCTCCCAGCTGTGTGTGTGGATTTACCCAGAAGATCTCAAGCTGCATACTAGGTTGCAGCAAAACTGTGTTTACTCTCTCAAGATATAATATAAAAACCAATTCCTGTGGACGTAGCTTCCTTCCTGGGAGTGAACCACGTAAAATCCATGTGTTGTGCGACTGTTTCATGTGATTGTGCTTACTTATGTACTATCTTCTATCTGTTACATGAATGTTGTATATCAGTTAATGAGTATATGCATGTTATCCTTCAGTTTAAAGTGACATAGAAGGTTAATTGTGAGTTGAATGCATCAAGTATCCTATGTATGAGTTTACCAGTGCTTGATTCATCCAGTAATAGTTACAGTGTTAAGTGATTCCAGTAGATTAAGTTCATCAAGTTGAATATAGTTGATGTTAAGCGTGTTAAGCGGTAGAAGCTTGAGTGAAGTTCTTTAAACAACCTGTTGAAGGTAACTGAGCTATTTTACTAAGAGAGAAAGCCTTGGACCTTGAGAGTCATATTGAGTATTACTGTAGAAGATATCACAGTATAGAAAGGTGATATCGCATCGTCAGAGAAGCTACGGTGTGGAATATCGCAGGTAAAGAGTCAAGTAAAAGAGGAATTTTGTGCATCGTCATAGAGGCTGCGATGCGATAAGAGTCATTTTTCTATCAGAGACAACGAGTAAGAGAGAACAGCGCTTCGCAGAGAGAGATCACTATCAAAGAAGAGACGAGAACCACTAGGATTCTATAGAACCTGGTTGAGGACACCTGAGTCTTCAGCCAACCCATCCAAGATCACTTTGGGTGAGACTTCATACCGTCCTGCGGTCTGTTGCTGAAAGGGCCAGTGAGCTAGGGATTTTTTTGGTACATTACAGTAAACCCGAGTCTGCCCAGCCGTAACCAACAAATGGTTCCGTTGCCGGCTTTGAACACATTGAAGAGCTAATGTTCTGTTGGAATCCTACTAAAGAAGAACTCAACCAGTGGGTTGGATCTAAGTAAAAATAATTCGCTGCGATAGAAAACAAGAGTCCTACGTTGGGTATAGAGGACTGGTTACAAAAACATATCTTCACATACCTGCATGAGATATTTTTTGCAGCCTATGCAAATGAGTTGTACGACTGGTTATCAAAGTTGACTGATAAGAATATATTCAAGAAGAAAAGGAACATTGTTTGGACACCGGAGCTGCTTTAGACCGTGAGGAGCATAGATAATCCCGTTTCACGGGAAGTCGACTTCTAGCTTATGAGTTTGCTGGAAGGATTCATCACAGAGTTTGCAGTTGATCAACGAAAGAGTTTCAGCGAAGCCGAGAGGTACTTCTTCAAAGGATATCGCGGTAAGTACTTAAACTCTTTAAACTTGTCCATTAAGATGCTATTACATAAAAAAGGAGTACTCGATATATTCTCAGATGAATAAGTTCAGTAAGTGTAATGTCACAAGAGTTTGAGAGTGATTTTGAAGAACTTGGACGTACACATAGTGGTAAGAAATATAAATTAGATTTCATATCTTCTTTCCTTGAAGAAATTTCAGATAGCACTAGAGAATAGAGTCAGAGTAATAAAGAAAGAACAGTAGGAGGTATCCCTTACCACCCTCATACCCCACAGAAAGCAACCGGGACTCAGAATAATCCCGTAGGAACTACATCTAGTAGTTCACCCACAGCACATACTACCGCTTCATCACCTACATCTACACCGCCAAGTGGTAGTAACACAACAAACCAACATCCACCACGTAGAAACAGAATGGGGGATGACATGAAGTTACCTAACTTTAAGGGTACAGGGGCAGAAGACCCTGAGCAGCATTGGTTCCTATGTGAAGCTGTGTGGACCATTAAACATATTCAAGATGATAATACTAAACTTGTACAGTTGGCTACCACACTTAGAGACAGAGCTCTAACATGGTATATGAAGTATACCACAGCACGGCCCAGAACACTTGTACAGGTCAGGACCGCCATGATCAAAGAATTTAAGAAACCTAAGTCTGAGTCACAGTGTATCACAAAACTCAAAGACATCAAGCAGTTACCTACAGAGTCAGTATGGGACTTTGATAAAAAATTCAAAGCCCTTATAGACCAAGTTAGCTTTGAGTTTGTGCCAGAGTAGCATAAGGAATGGTTTATCGCAGCACTGCTTCCTCACATCAGACTTCCACTGATGCAATAGAGACTCCGTACACAGGATGAAGCATTGGAGATGGCAATGAAACTAGAGGTTTCACCTCTAGCTGAAACTAGTACAGGTATGACAAACCTGCAAAACCAGTTAGCAAATCTCACGTTACAGCTACATGAGATTAATAAAGGAAAGAGATTGCACAAGAACTATGGTGTACAAAGTGTAAAGGACAGGGCCATACGAAAGATAACTGTCCAGTATTTGTCAAGTATTTAGCAAGTGGGGCTCCTAACCCCTTAATACAGAATCAAGGTTCGTGGTGTGAACTCTGCAAAACAAGGGGACATAGACCCCAGGAATTCCCTCTACTTCAGAAGTATGTACAGACCCCTAAGAACTTATACTGTAACTTCTGTAAGTCAGTAGGACATGATGAACACAATTGTCGAGTTTATGATCTCATGATAGAAAGAAAACATGACTTATACAGGGTCCAATCAGAGACACCAGGTCCAGTAGCACGACGACAGCATGAACCGGCTCATGTAGGCTATGGAGGAGGATTCAGAGGACGAGGCCGTGGAGGAGGCTTTGGCTGTGGTGAAGGCTTTGGCCGTGGTCATGGACCAATCACTTGTTACAACTGTGGAGTTGTAGGACATTATGCTAGGGACTGTTAGAACCCTACTACCACATGTAACTATTGCAAATCTTATGATCACGCTATAGAAGAATGTCCTACCTTGATAGCCAATATCAGGGACCCTAAGCTAGCAGTACGCCAGAACATTCATCTTATTGCTACTGAGCAGAATGAACCAGAACCAAGAGTCAACATTGTGACTCGCAGCGGTGCTTATACTAGTAGAACATCGCAGGCTGTTGAAAAGAACATAGGTCCGGAGTGGGTGCGCAAAGCTACTAATAAATCAACACCACTCGACTTGCATAAGAATAAAGAAACATTTCAGGACGCTAAAACTTTCTTTAATGACCCTACACTATCAGGATCACCGGTATTGCATTGTAAAGGTGAACTACAGCAAACACCTTGTGGAATTAGTCCTGTGCAGACATCGCAGGCTACCACATCTGGAAGGTGCGATGAGGACGAGATGACAGGAAGTGTACAATCCTTCCTGCGGAGTTGCCTAAAACTCATGAGAAATGAGAAAGCTATTGGAGAGCTTTAGCGCATCATACAGCAGTGTCAGTCGTCTTCTTCTGTGAGTAGTACACAGCATGATGTTCATAATATTATGGGACATACAAGAACAGGAAGAGAGATGAGACTCATAGCACAAGTTGGAGAATTTGAAATGGATGAGGTAATCCTAGATTTAGGATCAGAGGTAAATTTTCTGACTAAGCAGACATGGGAACAGATGGGTAGCCCTAAGTTAGCCAGATCACCTATCCATCTACGACTAGCCAATCAGCAGAGGGTATCACCACTGATTCGATTACCACAAGTGCCAGTTAATATTGATGGAGTTTGCAGCTTTGTAGACTTTGAAGTTATAGAAATCATTGGCGATAGTAGACCGTATCCAGCGCTACTAGGTATTGATTGGGAAATCAATAACATGGCTGTTATCGATTTGAAGAAAATACAAACGAACTTTGAGGATACACAGATCCAGGTCATTGCACCGTTGGATCCTTTTCAGGGTCCTAGATATATTGAACCTATCCAAGCAGAGGAAGAGGTAAATAATATGGAGAGCTGAGACTTCATTTAGAAAATTGGCAGAATAGACTTTACGAAGTCTCAGCTCGCAGATGTGCATTTATGACTAAGTCACTGTGATGGATTGGCGCAGAGATTAAGGATACTCCATCGTTTTTTGGCTTAGCAGACGTCAATGACTTTCTACAGCAGTTTGAACAGGAAATTCCTCATGAGCAAAGGATGGAATTTATTGACCTTGCAGTAAGAGCCACACCTGCAAGATGGTGGCATGCACATAGAGAAAATATCGCATCATGGGATGATCTTAAGAGATTGATGGCGATCAGATTTTCTAATGACAAGGAGTGTCTACAGCAGACATATACAGGAGAAAGTGACCCCAGGTCACATATTAAGATGTGTGAACAGAATTGGTCGGACATTCCCGAGGATGAATGGGTTCACCTATTCATTCACACTTTAGACCAAATCCCAAAGAACTGTTACACTGAGACCGAGTTGCGCAGAGGAACCATTACATGGCCACTTCTGATAGACAGCTTTGAACTCACCTTCACTTTTGAATATGAGTATCCAAGCATTGATCATGCCCTAGATGTAATAAAGACTAAGATATTTGAGGACGGTACCCTATCAGTGTCTGCTCAACCTGATTGGGTTATCCAGTTAGAAGATGTGCTCGAGTGTTACAACTTCACAGAGGAGTCAGATGAAGAGGAAGAGAATCCTCACAGTATCAACATTCTAGAGTCGGAAGGGACTCGCGACATTGATGGATTGAAACTCGAGATTCCAGCTATCATAGAGCTTATCAAGATAAAAAAAATCAATATTGGCACAGATGCAGAACCAAAGTTTTCCTCTATTGGAGACTATTGGAATGATGAAATGGTAGCACACATTGCAGATCTGCTCCATGACTATCTAGACTTATTCCCCACTAAGTTCACAAAGATGAAGGGAATAGTTGGAGATTTGGGAGTCATGCGGATACCTTTGAAAGAGGATGCTAGGCCAGTTAAGCAGCGTCCATACATATTAAATCCGCGTTATAAATAAAAAGTCAAGGATGAAATTGATAAGATGCTAGCAACAGGCATCATTGAGAACGTAGAAGAAAGCAAATGGGTTAGTCCCATGGTCATGCAAGAAAAGAAAACCAAAGGGGAAATCAGGATTTGTGTCGATTTGCGCAAACTCAACGACGCATCGCTTCATGACCCATTTCCGAGACCTTTTACTGATGAAGTATTAGATAATGTGGGAGGACAGGAGGTCTACTCCTTCATTGATGGCTGTTCAGGCTATCACCAGATCAGAATCCATCCAGAGGATCGATATAAGACCATTTTTGCGACAAAATGGAGCTCATTCCAGTATACGGTAATGCCCTTTGGTCTTAAGAATGCACCAGCTATTTTTTACAGAGTAGTAGTTGCTATTTTTAAGGAATACATCCATAAATTCTTAGAAGTCTATTTTGATGACTGGACTGTATTTGGATTAATTGACAAGCATATAGGAGATTTAAGGCTCATGTTAGAGAAATGTAGGCAATACCAGATTTCTCTTAACTTGAAGAGATGTATATTATGTGCGCCATTTGGTATTTTGTTGGGTCATATTGTTTGCAGACAAGGCTTGATGTTAGATCTTGCAAAGATTGCCGTCATTGTCAATCTTCCAGCACCCAACTCAGTCAAGCAATTGAGGACAGTGCTCGGTCATACCGGGTACTATAGAAAACTCATAAAGGGTTATGCAAATATCACAGCACCTATGGAAAAGCTGTTAAAGAAAGACATGAAATTCCTATGGAATGAGGAATGCCAACATAGTCTAGACACCCTTAAAGAGAAGATGGTTACAGCACCCATCTTAGTATTTCCATATTGGACCAAGCCATTTCATGTACATGTGGATGCATCTGGCATCACACTGGGGATCGTCTTAACCCATCTAGGAGAAGGGGGTATCGATCACCCTATCGTATACTCAAGCAGAAAGCTATCAACCGCGGAAAAGAACTACACCACCACAGAAAGAGAAGGATTAGCTATGGTGTATGCTCTACAGAAGTTCAGGAACTACCTGTTGGGTGCCCCATTCAAGATGTTCACTGACCATTCCGCTTTAAAGTATTTGGTCAATAAGCCAGTGTTAGGGGAAAGGATCTGCCGATGGTTACTCCTATTTCAGGAGTATGATTTTGAAATTATTGTAAAACCAAGAAGATTAAATTCCGGACTTGATCATCTATCGCGAATAGACTCAGGAGAAGAACCAAGTAATCTAGAGGACAATTTGCCAGATGCACGATTGTTTTCTATCCAGATCACAGATGAGTACTACGCTGATATCATTCACTTTCTCACTATAGGGTGGGCACCTGTTGAGTTTACTAAGCAGCAAAAGAAACAGCTAGTTGTTAAAGCAACATACTTCACATTGTCGTAGGACAATTATACCAGTTAGATCCAGATGAAGTCCTGTGCAGATGCGTTATGCCGCACGAGAAAGAGGCCATTATCAGAGAAGCACATTCAGGTACTGCAGGAGGTCATTTCGCAAGAAATCCGACTGTGCAGAAAATTCTGATCATAGGATTATGGTGGCCTACTTTGCACAAAGACAGTAAGGAGTTTTGTAGATGTTGCGATATCTGCCAGAGGGTAGGAAAACCTTCACGAAGAGATGAAATGCCGCTGTGACCATAGATTACGTTGCGAGCATTTGACAAATGGGCTATAGATTTTGTGGGTCCTATCAACCCACCAGGAAAACGAACTGGTGCGAGATACATCATCACAGGAATAGAATACCTCACTAGATGGGTAGAGGCTAAAGCAGTAAGGAATTTTGATGCTGCTACGGATGCACAGTTCATTTTTGAAAACATCATCAGTAGATTTGGATGTCCAGTAATTTTGATGAGCGATCAAGGCACACATTTTCTGAACCACAATATTGAGGCCTTGACGGAGGAATTCCAGATATAGCACCATAAGAGCACTCCCTACCACCCACAAGCTAATGGTACGGTGGAGGCCTTTAACAAGATTCTAGAAAATACTCTTACTAAGATCTGCAACAACCAAAGAAATGATTGGGACCTCAGAGTTAATGCTATATTATGGGCTTATAGGACTACATGCAAGAAACTTACAGGACACACACCTTTCAGCTTGGTGTATGGACAAGAGGCTGTTATGCCCATGGAATATATTATTCCCAGTTTAAGAGTTGCTCAAGTTACCGTGATAGCTGATACAGATACGATGAATGAAAGACTAGCGCAGCTGCTTGCCTTAGAAGAAGACAGATTCATCGCAGGATTCCATCAGAAAGTGCAGAAGGCATGAGAAAAAGCTTGGCATGACAGGCACATCAAGAGAAATATTTTTTAGATAGGAGACCTAGTGCTCCTTTACGACAACAAGTTTGTTAAGTTTCCAAGGAATTTCAAGACGTATTGGTTGGGGCCATATCAGATCCAACAAGTTATAGAAGGAGGCGCCGTTCAGCTCAGTAAACTGAACGGGGAGCTTGTTCCTACCTTGATTAATGGTAGTAGGCTTAAGCTTTATAATGATAGCCACTCCACCTCCCAGCCCTAACTCAGATAGTTATGCGGTGCAGATGTCCAGTGTAGTTGAAAGGAGGCATCGCACCGGTGGTGAGTCTACACCGGCAAAAAAAAAAAAGTTCTAAGTATGAGAAAAGTTTAGTTCACGCAAGTCACGGGACGCTTGTGGGGTTTTGAACGTTGAGAAGGCTCACGCCAGAAATTTGGTTCCAACTATGCGGTGTGACATCGCAGCAAGGTGATGATTCCTCGTGCCACGTAGACACTTTTGAAAAGGGACGAAAGGCCAGTCACTTCACCTTCTGACAAGCAGTTAATCCAGATATGACAGGTATACATTACCCTAGATTTGGAAACAATACAATGATTTTCCAGATTTGGTAAAATCTTTGATGAGACCGGTGCCTGCACACAAGTTTCAAGTGAAATTTGATCGAATTTCAGCAATTAATGAGGATCGAAACGATGGGTGTTGTCTTGTCCATGCAATTAATACTGCCGACGGGTCTAGCCTAGATGACCGTTGCTTCAGAGATTATCACCTTTGTTATAAATACAGAGATCATTCATACAGAAGGGTTACTTTTGCGACCTCGAAGAGTTATAGAGCAATTTGAAGATTTTTCCATGTTCAGAGATACTCCAGTTACAGAGTGCTAGGTTCCCCCAATTTCGCATCCATTGCCCATCCAGAGTACTACACCGAGTGGTGTATGTCCGAGGAGGAACCTTTAAAAGAAATTGTGAGACTATTCCAGCGTGGTGGCCTTGTGTCTGCTATGATGATGTTGCCTAATGTTGTGAAATTATGTACATCACAGGTCAAATAGATACCGAGGATGAGTCGAGCGTAGGATGTAGAAGATGTCATCAAAGACTCTGCTGAAGAGAAGAAGAAAGACCAGAAGATCACTGAAGATAAGAAAACAGAGCAGAGGAATGATGAGAAGAAATCTCCAGCCAGGAAGAAAGTAAAAATGAGAAAAAGAAGGCAACGGGAGAAGGAAGCTGACCTATCTGATCAGCTAAGATAAGAACAAGAGATTGCCGAGGCAAAGAAATGAAAATCTGAAGATCATAGGCAGCATGAATACCTGGAGAGATTTGTTGAGAAGAAAAATGAAAGAGGAAAACAAACCAAACAAGCAGAACTTCAGCATACAGACAAAGGCTTGTTCTCGGAATGGAATTCATGGTTTGTATCGCTTTTGTATGAAAGGATCCAGACTGAATGAAGTGTTTCGAGAAGGCTGGAAGATACATATTTATATTTTCCTTATAACACGAGTTCTAACCCAGATAAAGAGGAAAGGATATCTATGGAAGGCTTCTCAAAAGCTTAAGATCCTCAAGGGAGCTGCTAATCTACGCAAAGATAAGAGAGACCTACGAACTAAGTTTATAGAAGACTCCAACATTAGTCAGGCTATGCTAGAAATGGCACAAGAGTGTGTTGATGCTATGAATAAAGAATTCGCAGGACTTCAAGAGAGATTTACAAGGACTTCGCAGGAAGGCAAGGAGAAGCTATAGCAGGAGAAGCCAGCTGTTAGTGGCTCAGGGACGAGCCACAAGTAAGTGTTAGGGGACTGTTGGAGCAGGGCCCCGCAGCTACAGGAAAAGCTGAATAATCAGGACAAGAAAGTCAAAGGAAACAGTACCCAAGTGGCCGAGAAGAGAGAGCTCAACCACTGCACTTAAGGCAGTGGCGAAGACAGGAGGCTCAGCTACCCTCATAAATGGAAAAGGAGCAACGGGCTGAGGTATTGAAGATAAAGGATAGAGAGGAAGTGGCACCCATACCCACGATCAACACCGGGAAGCGTGGAAGACTACAGAAATCTGTGGTGTGATGGAAAGCAGCAGTTCAAGTACAGATATGCTGACTATCACAGTTAGGGTTTTGGGTTACTGTTGGTAAAGGCCCATAGTTTTGTAATGGTGAGACCTTCGGGCCGCCTATAAAATCATGTATTTTGTATTGTGAAAGGTTAGATATTCAGACAATTAGCTAGACAAAGACTTAGTTGGTCTGTTAGTTCATAGGAAGAGTCGAGCTCTGGTTCTGTTATTCAGTCTGTAGTTATCTTACTGTAACCAGTAGCTAGCTCCTAAAGCATGAATGTAACAATCCGCAGGGATTGAGAGAGAGAGAGAGAGAGCAGAAGAGTATATTGTAAGAAGGAAATATAGAAGGAGAAGAGATCTAAGAGAGAAGGGCTCCCGGTTGTGTGTGCGAAGTTACCCAGAATATCTCAAGCTGCATACTAGGTTGCAGCGGAGCTGTGTTTACTCTCTCAAGATATAATATAAAAACCAGTTCCTGTGGACATAGCTTCCTTCCTGGGAGTGAACCACGTAAAATCCGTGTGTTGTGCGACTGTTTCATGTGATTGTGCTTACTTATGTACTATCTGCTATTTGTTACATGAATGTTGTATATCAATTAATGAGTATATGCATGTTATCCTTCAGTTTACAGTGACATAGAAGGTTAATTGTGAGTTGAATGCATCAAGTATCCTGTGTATGAGTTTACCAGTGGTTGATTCATCCAGTAACAGTTACAGTGTTAAGTGATTCCAATAGATTAAGTTCAACAAGTTGAATATAGTTGATGTTAAGCGTGTTAAGTGGTAGAAGCTTGAGTGAAGTTCTTTAAACAACCTGTTGAAGGTAACTGAGCTATTTTACTAAGAGAGAAAGCCTTGGACCTTGAGATTCATATTGAGTATTACTGTAGAAGATATCACAGTATAGAAAGGTGATATCGCAGGTAAAGAGTCAAGCAAAAGAGGAAGTTTGTGCATCGTCATAGAGGCTACGATGCTATAAGATTCATTTTCCTATCAGAGCCAGGAAGTAAGAGAGAACAATGCTTCACAGAGAGAGATCCTGCTGGCAAAGAAGAGACGAGAACCACTAGGATGCTACAGAACCCGGTTGAGGACACCTGAGTCTTCAGCCAACCCATCCAAGATCACTTCGGGTGAGACTTCAAACCGTCCTGCGGTCTGTCGCCAAAAGGGCCAGTGAGCTAGGGGTTTTGTTGGTACATTACAGTAAGCTTGGGTCTACCCAGCCATAACCAACACAACCATAGGTACAGATCCTTGTGGTATAGATAGCCCTCCATTTGCATCTTCCATAAGTGGTAGTTTTGGTCGTTAAATTTCTCAAGCCTAAAATTTCCTTCTTCTGCCATTACTCCCACATGAACCAAGAACCCTTCTTTCCTGCAATTTTACCATCCAAATAGACCTTTTGGCTCTCATACCAATTTTTAGAAAATAAGAATCACAGAGAAATAGCAGTTATATAATTAAATAATTAAACAAGATGCAAATATTAAACATGTTACAAGAGAGAGACACAGATATAATGTGGTTCACCCAAGATAGGCTACGTCCACACAGAAATTGCCAGCCCTTTATTATTATACCATCTAGCAAAATGAAGGGATCCAAAAACAACCTGCGAACAGGTTGCAGTCTCACCCGAAACAGCTATGGGGTGCAAAAAAATCAGGTTTCTGCAAGCAGAAGAGGGATATTATTGTACCTTTAGCCTTTAAAAAATTATAATCATATAACACAGAGCTTCGACATTCCCATATATTACTTCGTAGCTAGATAAACAACATTGACTTGCTTAACCCTTTACTGGGAATTCACAGCGAAGTTAGTATTTAGTAGTGATCTTACTTATCAGTTATTTACTTATCAATGCATAAAAGAACTTAGCATAAACAACACAAAATCACCACAACACAAGATATAACGTGGTTCACCCCTAGTGTAGGGGCTACGTCCACAGAACTGTGTTTTATTCAACTCTTTACAAAAACCACAGTTCTGATTTGCGCACTCAGCTACAGATCCCTTCAAGTCCTCAAGCTGCGCACTAAGCTGCAGTCTCTATGCACACAGCTGCAGATCTTCTTTATCACCCAAAAACACTCTATGCACACAACTGTAGAGGTTGTCCACGCACACAGCTGGGACTTAACCTTTCTTACCAAAATAGCCTTAACTTCGCATCACTTCATCTTACATCAAAAGCCTAACCTAACTTCTTTACAAGAGTGCTTATTTATACAGTGCACTTATTACAAAACCATGGGCTTAAACCATGGGCACCCCGAACCCTAAACCCTAGACTTAAACCATGGGTTTATTACAAAAAGAGGGCTTTGACTCAACCCCGACACCCCTAAGACTATTTTGAGTCGTAACTCCGCTTACAAAACTTCCACAAAAACTACAGAGTTACCCAACTTAAGGACCGTTAAGGTGCGCGCCCCAACATCTCTCACACAATCACATAGATTGTTTAGAATGAAACTATACAATACATAGCTGTGTTACAATGCTTTTCTTTTATAGGGGAATTACCATGGGAAAATACTACAGGTCACCCAATACCATGGGTCCATAAGTTTTTGTCCAACAAACATCGTTACACCAAGAACTTGTTGGAAAGGTGAATTACTTGGTGAATATATATGCAATATGCTCCTATGTAGGGCAATAATGCAGAGTGATAGCCTTACTATGCACTAATTCCTAAATGTAGTGCATGTGTACTTCAATATGCTTGGTTTTCCGCTTCTGAACTGGATCACTAGATATATTGATGGTACTTTGATTGTCACAATAAATATATACAGATGGAGAAGTGTGAATTCCAAAATCTGTCAGAATCCCATGCAACCCAACTACCTAAATAGCTACATTCACATCCCTCTGATACTCTACTTCAACTAAAGAGAGAGCAAGAAATGCTTGCTTCTTTATTTACTAGCATATTGGTCAAGATCCAAACATGAACAAAAAACATGATGTATATTTTTTATCAATACTATCACCATCCCAGTCTAAATCAGTAAAACCAACCAAATCTAGCTATGCACCAACATAATAGTGGATCCCAAACTCCCTCGTGCCTTGCACATAATGCAAGATGCACTTTGTTGCTTTCCAATGCATCTCATGTGGCTCCTGCATGTATCTAGAAGCAACATCCACAACATAGGACAAATATAGCCTTGAATGGGTGAGGTATAATAGGCTTCCAATCAGTTGTTTGTAGAGTGTACTGTCAACCAATGGCGTGGAACCACCTTCTTCCAACCTAATTCCAGATAGGAAGGGGAAGGGTGATGCTCATTAGAGGAATTTTGGGGTCTAAAATGGGTCTCCTAAGGAAAATAATAAAATAATAGTTAAAATAATAAAATAATATTGATTAATTTTGGAGGAAGAAAGAAAAAAACTACTTTTTGTGTTCGTATTTTCAACATATCTCCCTGTTCTTTTACTCAAATTTCAATTGGGAGAGCTCGTTGGATGCGGAATTTGATTCTACATCCAACAAGTACCCACACTGCATACTTTTGATGGACCCTGCTACCCCAAAAACAAGAAATACCTGAAAAACGTGATGATGATGTCATCATCACGTTTTTTCAAGTATTTCTTGTTTTTGGGGAAGCAGGGTCCGTCAAAAGTATGCAGTGTGGGTACTTGTTGGATGAAAAATCAAATTCCACATCCAACGAGCTCTCCTAATCAAAATTTGAGTAAAAACACAATGAGATATGTCGAAAATACGAACAAAAAAAGTAGTTTTTTTTAATGACAAATATGTCAATTCAACCATTATGGTTGACTCATTTTATTGAAATTCTATTTTTTCTTGAATTCCAACTCACAAAATCTTATTTTGGCACTTTTTCTTATAAGGCCCATTTTAGACCCCAAATTTCCTCTAATGTTACAATCCATCATGTGGAATATTTTGAGCAAGTATCCAATGTATGTATACTATGTAATCATGATTCCCTAAGCCTTTTTATTAACTTCAATGCCAATGAACTCATGCCTTAATAGTCCTAGATTAGTCATAGAAAATGCTTCGCTCAAGGTTGACTTGGTTCCTCTTAATATAGGAAAATAGCTACTATTAATGAGAAAGTCATCCACATATAGAACTATCAGTAGTAAGAATCCCCCTTTATGCTGCATGTAGACACTGCAGTCAGATCTGCATCTCTCAAATTTCTGTGACATAAGGAAGGCATCCATTTTAGCATACCATTCCCTTGGGGTTTTCTTGAGCCCATAGAGATATTTCCTCATTTTGCAAAGTAAGGATGAGTATTTAATGTACCCCTAAGGATATCTCATATAGATCTCCTCCTCTACATCACCATGGAGGAAGGCACTCTTCACATCCATGTGATGTGCCTCCCGCCTCTTTGAAGCTGCAATGGCCAAAAGTAGTCTTATAGAATCCATTTTTGAAACAAGAGTGAATGTCTCATTGTATTCCATCCCATGGACTTATGATTATCCCTTTGCTACCAACCAAGCCTTGTACTTGGTTGTGGTTCCATCAGGTGCTAGCTTTGTCTTATAGATCCATTTGAGCTAAACCAACTACCTCCCATGAGGCAAAGTGACAAGATCCCACGTTTTGTTTTCTTGTAGTGTTAACCAAATTCATCATCCATAGTTGCATGCCACCTTGGAACATAGCAATATTCCATGCATACCGAGGATATGATCCCGGCATCATGAAACACCTCTCTGGGAGAAGTGGATGTGAATGGGAGAGTGCAACATGTTCATCCTGATACTAGGACCTTGTTCTTCTTATGTCATATGGATCCCCAACACTTTTCCCAACTACTTCAATAAGATTTTGCGCCCATTTAGACCTATGTTTGGAATAGGTGTTGGATATGGAAATGGATCATATTGAGTTTCAATATCAATATCAAGATCATGATCATCTTGATCCTCATCTTCTAGATCTAAAACATTAGTCAATATATCATCATTTGCAAATGGAAATGGATGAGAAATTATACCTTCTCCTTCGATTGACTGTGGATCATGCACCCGATCTTCTTCAAACTGCACACTGCACTCTATGAAGTAATTTTTGGTTGCAAGGTCCATTAGTTTGTATTCCTTAGAATCATCTGCATATCCCAATAGTATGCATTCACTACTCTCAGCTTAGAAGTGTTTTCTCTTGTAGTGTGAATTTTGGCCCATGCTTTGGAGCCAAAATATCTCATATGTGAAACATTGTCTTATGTCCCATAAATCATTCAAAAGGAGTAGACCCATCACTGGCTTGTGAAGAACCCTATTCTGGATATACAAATAACAATTGGCTGCCTCAGCCCATAGATATGGAGGAAGAATTCTTGCTTCTAGAAGGCATGTATCCATTTCTTTCAAGGATCTGTTCTTCCTCTCAGCTACACCATTTTGTTGTGGTGTGTATGGGACTGAGTGTTGAATTTGAATGATTGTTGATGTACAAAGCTGTCGGAATTCTCTTTTGACATACTCACCACCATTATCATATTTAAGTGCTTTGATCTTCTTTCCAAGAGTGTTCTTAGCCAAGGCTTTGCATATTTTGAAGGTCTCAAATACCTCATATTTTTTATTCAAAAAGTAAACCCAACAATAACTTGAACAATCATCAATGAAGGTCAGAAAATATCTAAATCCATTCATATATTTTGTAGGAATTTGTCCGAAGACATCAGTGTGAAATAGATCAAGTGTGGAGGCAACTCTTCTTGTATTCCAAACCTCATACCTTTTCTAAATATCCTTCCCTACCAAGAAATCAGTACACACTCCTTCATAGGATTTAATGAGAGGAAATCCCTCAACTATCTTTTCATTTTGCAGCTGCTAGAGATACTTGAGGTTCAGGTGGCCAAATCTTTCATGCCTCGACTTGATTTTTTTATTGTCATGAGTCAATAAGGAACTCGGGCATGAATTACAAAGAAAGTGAGAAAACTCATATGCCTTGAAGGCATGATTAGCAACTCCTTTCACTATCAGATTTCCATTAGAGACTTCTGAGATCTCCACTGTGTCAGGATAAAATGCAACTCTCTTGGGAGAGGCAGTATGTGTCATCTGGTACACATAAAATAGGTTTGTTACTATGGAACATAGAGCACATTATTGAATACTCCATTCTCAACTTTAATGGATCCTTTCATGACAGTTGGTATTTGTGAATCATCTCCCATTTGGATGCTTGGTCCTCCAGAGAGATCCAGAGAGTTGAAATATTCTTTGGAGGAAACTGTGTGATTGGAAGCTCCAGAATCAATGAGATATACCTTTGACTGAGTGAAGCCTTCTTTAAAATAATGGCACCTCTCATGTTCAGCGGTCTTGTTTCCAACATCATACTTCTTTGCACCTTTAGGAAGGGAAATGTTGTTATGTTCAAGGAGCTTAGACATCTAGTCAATGGTCTTCTTCATACATCAATTCTCTGGATGAAATCCCCTCTTGTAGTAAGAGCATTTGGATTTGTCAAACTTCTTGTGCTTGTCCTTATTGGAACCAGAGGCTCCATTTGAAAGATTTTGATTCTCTTTAGGATTGGAATTATAATTCTTCTTCTCTTTACCTTTATGCTTCCCCTTTTCTTATGCATTCTTAGTCTCTCCAACTAAGAGATCTTGATTCTTTGAGTTTTTTAGAGCTCCCATCTGAATCATATTATCTTGTTCCTATATTAGTGACTCTGTGAAAGAATCTAGGGATGGAATTTTCCAATTGGGAATTGTTGATCTCCTAGAATGAAAGGTAGATACAAATGTTGAGAACTCTGGGCCGATTTACTCAGAATTGATAGCACCAACTACTCATATTTTTTATCAATCCCGTACTTCTTGCATTTCATGACAAGGGATTTGAATTTAATGAAGAATTGTTGTATTGTTTCGAAGTTACTGGGTTGTAATGATACCAGCTCATTCTCCAGGATATGTCCTCTAAGATCATCTTGCTTTCTAAACAAGGATTCTAGGTTATCCCATACTCCTTTTGGATTTTTCAGTCCATCAAGATGGAACATGAGCTCCTTGGATATGTGGATGCACATGAAGCCAAAAGCTTCATCAAGCCTATTCAGGTACCTTGATTTTTCAATATATTGTTAGGCTTCAAGTTCTTTGCCCATGGTGACCCTGTATAGGCCCTTGTTGCACACTAAAATCTTGATATTTTCCCTCCAATCGAGGCAATTGAAGGGTTTAAGGATCAGGGGAGTCAAAGATGTTGAATTCTCCATTTCACATCTTCAAGAAAAACAATTTCTTCAAGAAATATTTGAATGTACCTGCAAAAACAATGTAAAACACTTCAATTCGCTATCAAACCAGATCAAACACTCTCCACTTTGATATGTGCACTTTTTCTAGGTGTATCACACCTGGATAGACGTCTCTTAACAGAATCTAGATGGAGAAAGGAAATAATTCCAGGGTTTATGTGGAACCCAATTGCTTCTGGTGCATCAATGGAATTTTTCGAGGTTTTTTGTTGGACTAAATAACTACTCTGATACCATGTTAAATTTAGCGAAGCATGGATCCTCATGACTAAATGAAAGAAATATGAAAAGAAAGATACAGAAAAATTAACAATTCAATGTAAACTGATTAATAGATTCATGGTAGAAATTACACACACGTGAGGAAAAAAATGGTTAGAATATCATTATATTGATTATCATGAATGTATCTGTAATACAATAGTCACACAATAGGGATAATTCAGTTTCCTTAGAGAGGTTTTGAATTCACCAACTAAAACTGACTACGGTACTAACTATGTGTGTAAAAATCACCACTAGAGCTCACTAATGAAACCCTGGATAACCGATTCAGTCTACAATCAGTTAATTGAAGAGGGTAGGTGAGTAAATGCACCCAACCTCCCTTCAATCATGCAAACTAGCACTAGAGTGTCTAAGAGTGAACTAACTGATGGGAATCAGAGCATAACTAAGCATAACTAAATACCTACTAGAGTCAACTGATGGATACTGCTAGTGGCACTCAGAGTGGGTTCCTAAATTATAGGGATTGATCCCTATAGCTCCTAAAATCATACAAACAGGTGCAGTGAGTGGTAATTTTTCCCCTAGGTGTGTCCCCCATGCACTAGTGAAGTGATGAATACATCTGAAGCTATAAAAATGGTCAAATAGACTATGTGTGAAAAGGGAGAATTAATTAATCCCAATGAACCAAAGCTCAATTTCATTGCAACTTATTCAAATTTCATTCCAATTGGGTTAAAAATTAGAATAGATATGTTATCACAAGATTAAATACTTCTTATTGATTCTTATATTTTTACAATATTTTTTTCTCAAGGAACGACCTCACAAAAAACCCCATGAGTACTTACCCATGATTCATGGATGGTAAACGGGGTAAACCGTTGGCCTTAGTTATGGAGCCTAACCCCGAGGGGATCATGCAAGTTAATCCCATGACCTCCCAAATTTACGGAAATATATATCATGGTTAGATCATGAGAGCCTAAGCTAACCTTCAGGGTTATATTTTTCCAAGATTATTTATGTTCACATAAAATTTGTTTTCTTAAGAACATAACAAATATATTGTATTTTCTTTTCACAGAGTTTAATGAAGTAAGTTGAAATTTTTTGTTATTTTAAAGTATCCACATCTAAAACAAACTACCAACCTTCAAATAAATCTATTCCAGAAACCCCAAAGCAATCCTTGAAGGCTAAAAGGAAAATTATCAAAGTAACATAGGCTTCTGATAATGAAATAGAAGAGGTGACTAAACCTTTTGTTCTAGTAATTTAGTTAGCTAAATATGACATAGAACCCATCAAACTTTTGCTTAAATATATTAATCCCTCTATTGTATTACAACTTATTTTTCCTACCTAGGGTGAGATATTCAAAAGGTTTACAGACGAATACTACCTAGAGATAGTGCCTCCAAGTGACTGTGATGATCATGTTTTTCCAAAATTAAAAAGGTCTCGTCTTCATAATATTGCTACTAGAATTTATGTATTACCATATTCTAAGGTTATTTACTAGATTATTTATCACACTAACCCAAACACTAAAATTGTCATAAATAATAGAGGGAAATGTATTGCATCTTTCAATCCTTCAATCCTTTTAAGTTTGAGGAGTATTATAAACTTTATCAACCAATATGTTTATTTGACAAATGATTGGGTGGAACAATTTCATAAGGGTCATGATGTGAAGAAAATTATAGTTGGATAGTGGATTAAAGGGAAAATGTTCATATCAAGAAATTGTGGCTTATTTCTAATTACAAATTCGGTGTTTCCTTACATATATGCTATGGCTATGATGTTATGTGGAAAATCTATGCTATGGATATGATGTTCCAAGGAAAAGATATGATATGGTTATCTGTAGATTATATAGGAAACAAGATACTACGTACTTGAAGTATGATTAGGTCCCTATTATCTATATTCGGTCACATCAAGTGTAGTTTTTTAATTGGGCAACCATAATATCTTTTGTTATGCAAAATACTATAGAGAATGTCAAAAAGGATAATCTTGAACTCTTTCGTTCCTTTTAGATGGCTTCTTATCTTTTAAATATAACCCATGCAAACAATTCATTCCCAAAACTTGGATGGAAGTGGAGTTTGGCATCTACTCGAATGCATGTATACTAACAAAACCTAAGTTATTATTTAATTGTTTATTACTTCTTTGATCCCTTGTATAAATTAATTTATAGTAAGGAATGTCTAAGATTGGCAAAAGAGGCAAACATTTTATTAAAAGTTATAACAATTGATACTTGGCTGAAGACTACACTCCAAAGAATATTTGGGGCAACAAATCCTCCTCGTTGGTTACCCAAATATGTCCCCAATAGATTGGTAATTAAATTTTTTGTTTATCAAAATATACTTTATTATTTCAATGTCACTCTAATAAAAGAAAAGAAAATAATTTGTGTTTCTTATAAATTATATATGGGACATTATGGTATAGGGAACTCAAAAACTATTAAACCATAGGCTAGTCTTATAATTGAATACATATTTCCACAAGGACAATTTTAGGAGACATAGTCCTTAGTGTTTGGTTTCCAGGTATTACAATTTGGTATGTATTACATGGACTTATAAAGATGAAGAGTGGGAATATGAAATTCCCTATGAGAATGTTAATTCTTAGGATGAGGTTTTATATAGAATGAAAATTGACGAGCAAATGGGAAAGGCATGGATGACTCAAACCTCAAAGTAAAAAATTGAGAGAGAAGTTGAAGAATTGAAAATAAAGAGTAAACACAAAAAAGTAAAATTGAGGAACAAAGGTTAAAGGAAGAAAAAAAATTGGAAGATATCAAAGAAGAACGAAAAAATAAAAGCAAAATGTCACGTACCCATACCTCGATATCAATATGCGGAATTAAAATTTCATCGAGAACCTTCACTATTCATCGAAACACAGGGCATGGTCGTGAACCACATCTCAACATTTCCAACACTATCATGCCCCCTCCTGTCTTCAATAGATCAGTTCAACAATCTGCAAGGAAAGATCTCAGATGAGGTCAGAAGGCGTAGAGAAAACGCGACAGAAATCAACGATCATAAATGATCTTGCAGAATAGAACGAAATCAACGGTTAAGAATCCACTCGCAAAAATCAATGGTGCGGAAAGCCCGAGTTGCGAGGTCGAAAAGTTACAAAACTTGCAACGTCACTTCCCAAAGCCCGCATCCCGCATCGAAAATAGATCAACGATAGAGAATCATCCCGTGAAGATCGACGACACAGATACTTTGACTTGCGAGATTGGGAATGTGGAAATTGAAACACCGTGATTCCGCATCCTACATCCCACAAGTTGCGGAGATTTATTTGTGGAAGGGGATATGCAGAAACCAAAATTTGTGAAATGGAATTCCGCATCCTGCATCCCGCAAACCTACAAAATTGCTCAAAGGAGAATTTCTAGCATGTAAGTCAACTTTTCCACTGAATTCTTGGATCAATCTAATCATTCAGGCCATTACTGATCTGGCCAATCTACCCTGCAACTTAGTTCGAAATGCATTGATGGGAAAACATACATAGATGCCTATAATTGTAGTTATTCAACGGAACAATGCATCAATTCAACATAGCAACATGTTCGTCACATTCCATCAAGCAATTTGCAAAACAAGAATTACAATTACAGAGAATAACATAGATGAGAACACTTATCCTAAACAGAACTTGTCCCGCAACCAACTATGTCGCTGCAATGTTCCTTCCAACCATAGGCCAGTGTGCTCCTTAGTCTCTCAGCAACACTACCACCCCCGAGATGGGCATGATTTCCTCAAGGAATAAGGGAACACTAGCAGACTCTCACATAGCCAAGGTGCAATAACACTCAGCCAAGCCAACACAGTTAGGTTTACTAGGATGTAAGGGAAAACATCCCAACAGATGGGTTTCACAGGCTACTTATCCAAGCCATCTCACAGTTGGGTCATAGAGTGAACACAGTCAATCCAACATATTGGTTTATCATACTGTTCACAGTCAAGCCATCTCACTATTGGGTTTCTCAGACTATCCAGCCAAAGGTTACTCACTAGGTCAAGCACAACAAGACACAACCAAGCCAACAGATGGGTTTATCAGGATACCAGCCAAGCCATCTTTCTAGTTGGGTTTATCAATATTCCAAGGAAATGGTTAGGAAGAACTACTAAGCTAGTGAGCTCATCTACAGAGCTGAGAACAGCTTCACAAGACCTATCTATCCTGGCTTCCCTACTACCTACACACCCAACACAAGGAAGTGTCCCCTTCTCTGCTCCACAATCCCTTGGGCTACACCTTCCCTTCCAGTGCTCTTCAAGATGTGCATAGCAGGTTTACCAACCACTCTTATCTTATCGTGAGGTTTCACACTAGGCTTATCAAGCATGTTCTATGTCTCTCCAATTCCTAAGTCTTGTACATAGCTCAGACCTGAACCAGGGTACACAACACAATAACCACAGGGAGACTCTACAACACAGGCTTACTCTGGAACATGAGTAACATTGTCTCATACACTCTATAGTTTAAGACACACTACAACACAACAATCACATTATTTCCAAGGGAAAAACACTCGCAAAATGCGAAGGATACAAACAGGAAGAGCTCCTGCTGCTACCACAATGTCACTAAACACTCGCAGAACACAAAGGATACACACACGAAGAGCTCTCACTGCTACCACAATGTCACTCCTCTCGGAAATGAAGATGGTGGTGAATGATGAATGTTGAATGAACCGGCGCATCCCCCTAGCTCTCCAAAGTGAGAGTAAATCCCAAAACATGAATGCATCGGTCAAACTGTCATACGGTTATGGTGTTTTCTTGTTCCTGCAAGCAAAACACAACATCCCCAAAACTAGATGCTTTGCCCAATTAAAAATTTCCCATACTCTTCTCCTTCCAAGCAATAACTACCTCAACCACCTTCTGGTAGAATAAATAGTTGGGAAGAGAAGACAAGAAAGAGGGTAGTTGACAGTTCTAATGGATTCTCCCCATGACACTTGGATTTTCCCCAAACTGGCTCAAGGTTAACATTCCCACCCCCTTATCCTTAGTAAAATCATACACCCATCTCATTATTCGCTGCGTTGACATAGTTGGCTATGGGTTTTCATTAATTTGCATATTTACATGATGTTTACAAATGTGCTTGACTCAGCACAGAAACCATAGGCATCGACCATGATCGCCTATATTCCAAACATCGATTAGTGATAGGGCCTTGACCTTGAGCTCCTTGTCATGATTCAATATAATATTTACATCATTTACATTAATGCAACGGGGTCAAAACTGGGGTGTTACACAAAAGAAGCTGAGAAACAAAAATTACAAGAAGAAAAGGAAAAGGAAAGATAGAGATTGGAAACAACAAATAAAGTAGAAGAATATTCTAAAAAAAGTAATGATAATTAGCAGCAAGGACCCTCAAATATTGATGGACATAGTAAAAAATTTGATCATTCAATAAGAGATGAAAACATCCTTGAAATAACCAGTCTCTAGAGAAAAGGATAAAGGAAAAAGGGTATTGATGGAAGAAGTAATAACCTTAAGCAATCTGTAAAATATCCTTTTTGGGGTGATAGACCGATTCCTAATCTTGTAGATGACACTATTATTGTATAATTGATTTATTATAACAAAAGATAGAAACAATCTTGTAGATGACACTATTGATGTATAATTGAATTCTTATAACAAAAGATAGAAAATTATTTTTAAACAGGTACAAAGAAAGAGAAAAAATGAGTTTGATAAGTACACTGTGTATACTAGAGATGAACAAGTTATAGATGCAAAGCAGGATAAAGTTTCAGAAATGATTATCGATGGTTTGGCTCTTACACATGAAACTATAGATAAATCCTAAGCAAAATATGTTTATGAGTAGAAGTTAGAGAAAAAAAATATTTTCTAGAAAATCAAGTCAAATATTATAAATCGGTATGTGCATTATTAGTCATTTTTTAGATTATGTTTTAGAAGAGGATAGGTCCAAAACATATATCCTCAAAGAATTTTATATTAGAGATTTCAAATTGAAAGAATATAGTTTACGTCTCTCTATTCTTTATAGGGAGAATTTAAAGAACAAACTTAAGTTTTATCAAACAAGCTTAGAAGCGTAGGAAAAATATTACAACAAAAAACTAAAGAACAAACTTAAGTTTTATCAAACAAGCTTAGAAGCGTAGGAAAAATAAGTCTCATACGATAAGGGTTTTAACCAAAGAAGAATTTTATTAGATGAAGCAATATTCTAGTTACGAGAGAAGGTTATTATATGGCACCAAAAGACAAATTGAAGATGAATGGCTACCGGTAATAAAATATTGGATTTCATTGAGGACACAACAAATCAATGTCAGCTACCATCCTTTGGCTTGCATGAAAATTTGTATGAAGTTGATCAAGTAGCCAAAGCATAAGAAAGATAACAAGAAAAACACACAAAAAAGTTGTAGCAAATTTATCATGTGCATATAGATCATCTTAGAAATTTTGTTTATGATGAAGCTAAAAAAAGTGGCCTGAATTCATTATACCTTGTCCAAGGTAGAAAAATATGTTATCTCCTAAATAAATAAATTTTAAAAAGGTCCACTCAGACAATTTATTTTTTGCATAGTGATGAAGATTTCAGGGCATATTATGAAGTATGTTTGGGTGACTAACAAAGTTGGAATATCTGGTGTTCCATTTTTCAAGAAATTTGAAAGTTTTTAGCTTTTGGTGGCTTAGGTGAACTTTCCAACAGTTCATTAGCCACCGAAAATCCCAACTTTCGGCGGCTAACAGTTTCAATGTAGGACCATGATTAACCACCGAAAGACTGTTGATCATGTTTTTTATAAAATCTGGGAAAGGAGGCTTTTGGTGGCTTAGGCAAACTTACCAATAGTTCATTAGCCACCAAAAAGCCTTGGTTTCAGCGTCTTAGCAATGGGTCCAAGAATACATTAAACCACCAAAAGCACATTAACTTCATTTTAAATAAATTCAGGAAAGGAGACTTTCAGTGGCTTAAGCAAACAGACCATCGGTTCATTAGCCACCGAAAGGCCCAGCTTTCAGCAACTTGCGAATTAAACCCTATATTCTCTTAAACATCGAAAAGGCCAAAAAAGGAAAATGGTTATCTATCCATCAAAATCAAATTCATCAGCATGAGGCATGTCATAATCTAGCACTTTCAACAATCGAAAAGACCGGGGGACTGTAGTAAATCATAAATTGGTGGCTAAAAGGTCGTTATTTATCTAAAATGACTGATGGAAATCAAAACCCTAATCTACCCTCCATCTGTCCCACGAACGCAGTAAAACCTCTACGAAGCATCAAGTCCCAGTTGGAAATGATTACTAGGCTGGCTATCTCGTGGTTATCACCAAAATCCACCATCATCTTGCTCAAGTACCAATCGAGTGGTTAACCCCTCAAAATCAGCACCATATCTTTAGTACACTCCATAATCTCTTCATGCATTCTTACTGCACAAGGCCATCCCTGAAACCAGTGCACTAAATTCCTTCACAGAGTTTGAATTTTGGTTTTTTGCAGGTACAAAGAAGCACAACCCAGAGATGAAAAAGGGAGGAGGACCTACTCTTAGACAGGAACCAGGGGACATCATCTACCGGGAATCACATCCAGAAGTCTGCCAATTCTTCAAGGATGTAGGCTGTTACAGGTTCTCTAAGAAAATCCAGGGTCCACACCAGTAAGTGGTAGAAGCATTTGCCCTTTCTTTTGATGGCTCTCAGGCGATGATAGGCAAGGAAGAGGTCCTAATGGATGAAACCCTAATTGCAGAAGTGATATAACTCCCAAGAACTGGGGAGAAATGGTTCAAGACCACCATTACTAAAAATGTGGAGTTCAGATCATATTTAAAACCTGAACACCGAGATGTAGTATGGAAGAAAAGTGTTCCATCTACTTGGAAAAAGGAGAGGTGGCAGTAATTATTGAAAGCAATCTTGGTGTATATAACCTATGAAGGGAGGTATAATAGGGTGATGATATATCACTGCAAATTAATGAATCATTTTACAGGAAGAAGCACTTCAAACCTACCCTTCTACCTCCACAAGAGCTTAACCAAGATGGCCCATTAGGTCAAGGCCTAGCCCACTAAAATTGCAGGAAGGTTATCTCACCATGGCTTGATACAACTCATAGTTCAAGAATTGTTGCAAAGGAGAAACATAGTATGGGCATATTTTTTTATTTTGGAATGAGTTTGAAACAGTCCTACAGCTAGAAGATAAAGGAAAGTCCCCTTGAAAGAAATCCACCACCCCCAAGGGCGGAAAAAGGAACAAGAGGGCTATCTCACCAATAACAGTGGATCATCCTTCTCCCACTTCTAAAACCAAACAAGCTAAAAGAAACCTGGACTTCAGTGGAAAGGAGAAGGAGGCCCCAGCACAAAGTGGAAATATTCTGAACTTACCCTACTCAGACTCAGAAGAAGAAAGGGAGGAAGAAGTTGACCTAACAGAGTAGGTTCGAGCAGAAAATGAAGAGTTTCCTTCACCAACACCAAGGGAAGGGAGGGATGAACCAATAGCAGAGACCTCCTCAAGAAAACCTAGTTCTTAGAGAGGAAACCAACTACTAGAGTAAATACATAAACTGGAGGTCTTGGACAGGGAGATAAAAAGAAATAATGCAATATTAACCAAGAGAAATAAGGAGTTGCACAATTCTATTCTAGAAATGAGAGGGATGTATGTCATGTTGAAAAGGAGAAATATAAGATTTATGCAGGACAACACCAAGCTGTAGAGGATGATCAGACTATTGAGGTTGCAAAGGAATAATTCCAACTCAAGCCCTAGCCCTCAAGCTCACTGTGCACTAGAAACCCTAGCAGAGGCAACAATGAGCCTTCAAGATCCAGAGGCATCTCAAGATGTTGTTGTTTTTCCAAACCCTACACATCCTGAAGAAGTGACAAAAGATCAACAGAAAAACTAAAAGGGGATGATTGGGAGACTGATTACAATTTTGCAGAAATAGAGCTTTCAGTGGCTTAGGAGGACGCAGCAGCGGTTCGTTAGCCACCGAAAGCAGAGCTTTTGACAGCTAATAGACCTAGGATTCTGCTTCCTTAACCACCAAAAGAAAAAAAGGGTGCAAAAAGATATTTTGACTCACAGAACCAATTTTGGAAAATAAAACTATCTCAAGGATGAAATATAAAGCTGAAATTTGCTGAAAAGCACCATTGGAGGAGGTTTGTTCCAGTTTTGAGGATATAATCAAGGAAAAAAAAGGTCAGAAACCCTACCTGTTTTTTGCCAATAGTGGTTTATCTATCATATAACATGTTACAAGCTCTACTTCAGTGCTCACTGCAGTCATCAAGGAGTTCAATGAGTGAATAAGTGTAAGAGTTAGATAGACTAGTACTTAAATTAGGGTTTTTGACCTAATTTTGCAAAAAACATTTATTTTATCTATTTTTAGTAAATCAGATCCAACTTTTTAGGATCTGAATATTTTTGTAAAGGCTATAAATCATAAGACTTATGTTGAAGCAAAGAATCAACTTCAGGGACCTTTAGACCATTATCATTATCAAGCTTCTCCTGTTATTCATGCCCTAATATAAGCTCTTTTGCTATTATATGTTCAGCTTCCATATCTTTTCTATTTTGTGCTTGTGCTTGAATGCCCGATTCAGGTTTATTCATGTTATATAATATCTAATAGATGTAATCCTATCTATATGTTGATGAGTTGATATGCAAGCACTTTTAAAATGTTATGATTAGCCATTTATATGTAATTGCTTTATATATAAATCTGCTAGTATAGTAAGTTCTCCATCTGCTCAACCTATTATCAAACCTCTGAACATTGGTAGTTAGAAGCCTTATCTTTTGATTGAGTTTTATGCATGTATTAAGTGTGTGAGGTCCTTTAGGTCATCTGACTTGATACATTTAAAAAAACCATAAAAACATTTTTTTAAGTTACCAGGAATCCTCGAGCTGCAACCTAGAGGAGTTTCCTGGAGTGATAACAAATTGGCATCATTCCCGGGGAATGGAAATTGAAGCTCAGCTTCCCTAGGAGACAACATAGATCCTACTTTGATGATAAACAAAGTTTGGAAAATATTCTAGTTGTAATCATCTATCTAGCAACTCCATTGGAATAAGGTGGCTTCAAGAAGACCAAGTACCAGAGCAAACCCTCAAGGGCCACCAGTAACACCTTTTTTAGATCCAGAAGAGATTCTAAGAAGATCTAGGGATTCACTTAGAAAGACCTCCAGAGCTGCAAGGGAAGCCACATCAGGTATTTCTGTTGTTATATCAAATAGACCTTCATTTCAATCTCTTTCTGCTGAAACATATAATTCTCAGGAATTTATAATTGAACCAAAAATTTTTAGGGTTGAGGAATCTTCAAGCATTGCTGCTTGTCTAGATCCAATCCCTGGTGACTCCACTGAGATAAATCCACCCTGAATAATCTCTTAGATACCACTCACACCAGCAGTGTCTTTTTCTGCCCTTTTCTTACCCACTTTCAATATGAATGTCTCTCTGACCAAAATGGAAAGGATCCTTGTAGCTAGGTATGCCCCTCTGAATCCGCCTAACCCTCTCTATGCTATGTCTACCAGAGATTATCTCAAATACATGCCTAAATTTACTGGAGAGGGGGATTTCACAGCTGAAGAACACCTAGAGGCATTCTACAGTTATGCTGAGAACATAAACATAGAATAAGAAGATGTGTGGACTAGAGTTTTTGTGCAAAGTCTAGATGGTCAGGATAGGAAATGGTTCAAAGAGTTGCCTGCTGGATCAATAGCGGGCATTGAAGCCCTAGATGAAGTATTTTTGAAGCACCGGGGAGAGAGAAGAGACCACATTTATTATGTCACTGAGTTTAGCAATCTAAAGGGGGAGAATGGTGAGTCTATTTCTAACTTCACCAAAATATTTAACAAGATGTTCAGCAAGTTCCCTGTTGAGATCAAGCCGACCGACACCTCAGCCAAGATTACTTATGCCAATGCCTTTGACTATGAGTTCTGCCTTCTTCTGAGGGAAAGAAGATCTGCTTCCCTGTCACTCATGCAGGATTCTTCCCTGGAAGTTGAATCCAACATCGTTGCATCTCACAAGGTTAAGGGAAAAGTAGATAGGAAGAAGCAACCCACAGATCCTCTTGGGGCTTCTTCATCAGATAATAAAATTGAAAAAATGGCCAAAATATTGGATAGTTTGAATACTGAAATGTCTAGGCTTAAGGACCGAGGGAAAATACTTGTGAGGGATAAAGGGCCAAACGGTTTTTCTCCTAGAAACCCTAATTTTGTCCTTTATAGAAGAAATAACCCACCAACTCAGATCCTTCAAAGGGATAGGAATCGGGCTGAGGATCAAAAAATCCGAGCTCCTTTTCAGAATGTTGTACTAGAAGAAGAACCAGAGTTCACTCAATAAGAAGGAGAGGGAGAAGGAAACATCAACTGCATGGAGGATGAAGGTGATTACTCTTTCTTGACACAAGAAGAGTATGAGGAAGCCCTAATGAATGAGAAGATCACTGAAGAAGCATTATAACAGGCAGATGATCAAGGAGGTTACAATCTAAGGTCCAGGCTTGTTGCTCCCCCTAAGAAGAATGTTTTTCCCACAAAGCAGCTTGCTACTCCTGCTAAGAAGATTGTTGTTCCACCAAAGAAGATGTTGGAGACATTTACCATCATGCACACTCTTTTGGTCAAATTGGCCTAGTTAAACCACTATCCTAAGTTTAATTGACATCAGTGGAGCATTAATTTCCATCATCCCAGTCACACCCACGCCTACCTACAGTCAAGGAGGCTAACTTAGCCTTATCCTACAGTCAAGGAGGCTAACTGGAGCACTCCGGGAGTGACATGTGTGACATTAATGCACCTAATTGCTAACTGGTGGTTCAACCAGTCAGTTACAGTCACTTAAGGCACCTCCAGTCATTAAATATATTATTTAATGATTATTTATTATTATTTAATGATTTGGAGTCAACAAGGCACCTCCACCAACCTCTGATGGTCAGTTCAGCTTCAGTTAACCTCATCGGGGTTCATTGGAGTCATGGAGCACTAGCACTTGATGATTGGATTGCTATGACATATGTTTGATCTCCTTCAGTTGAGATTCAGTCATTTATTGCACTTCGACTTCAGTTAGGATTTGGTGAGTCAATTAGGGTTTTGGTCAAGTGGTTAACTGAGTGAGATTGAATGGTTGAGAGTCAGTTAACCTAGACTCACTCACTAAATTCGAATTGTCTCCTTAGGTATTTGAATTCTTCATGGAGTTAAGCCATTGCTCAGCATTGGAATCGTAACCCATTATTGTTTATTAAATATACAGAGAGGAAACCATTTCTGGTTCCGATTATTTCCAATTCATGAGTATTTGTTAATTATTCTTTGATGATTTTGATTCCTAGTTCCTAGATCATGTGCAAGAATTAATATGGTATCAGAGCATACGGCGGGACGAAGAAAAATCTCTCAAAAACAAGATTTTTGACAGATTTCTCCATGAGAAGTGAGCAATAGCTCAAAATTCCAGCACTGCACCAGAAGCCAAGGCTTACCACTCAATATCCCAAATAAAGAACTTGTTGATCAAGCTTGCTTGATTGACTATGATGGGTGTGATGAAAGCCTATAATGTGCAGGCTGTCCGACCTTATTTTGCCTTTTCTGTTTTGATTTTCAGGTTTCTACAGGTGAAGCATTCACTACAGCAAATATAGATGGCCTCCTCAGTACCTCTATTGACTCCATACAATTTCCACACATGGAAAAATAAAATGGAAACTCAGTTGAAATCCAAAGGACTCCATAGAGTCGCCATGGACACTGAAGTTGAGCCTGGATCCGCCATAGAAAAATCAATATTCTTGAACAAGAAGGATGAAGCCTTAGGTTTCTTATGCCTCTCTATTTCCGATGACCTTCTCTTCCATCTTATGGATCTGAAGACACCAAAAGAAATATTGGAAAAATTGGAATCTCTGTATGGAAAGCATGATGACTTGAGAGTTTACCAACTCGAAAATGAACTCATGTCTCTCCAACCTTCCAATTTCGAGACTCTGAATGATTTCTTTACAAAGTTCAAGCATACTATTTTTCTCTTGAAGCAATGCAAAGTGGAGAAGGAGGATGATCAGATCATCCTAGCCATCCTCTCCAAACTCGGGGCTGATTATTCAATTTTTGTTTCTACATTCCGTGTCGGGAAGCTCACAACCCCCAGATGGAAGATGCCTACACTCAATGCCTTCATCGAGTCCCTAACTAGTGAACATGACAAGCTTGTCCAGATGGGGATCATCCAATCTTCCCGTGATCAAGCCCTCCATGTCTCGGGGCCCAAAGATGTGAAGGGTAAAGGAAAGCAGCAGAAAAATCAGAAAACTAAATTTGATGCTCAAAATCCTAGAGTTGAAAATCAGCAGCATGATGAATCTTCTGGCTCAAGGAAGAACAAAGGAAAAGGGCACAATGGGAAAGAAAAAGTCAGGTGTTCTTACTGCGGGAAGGGTTTTCACCCTGAACATGCTTGCATGAAGAAAAATCTTGATGAAGCAACCTCTCTCCTTGAGAGGAATCACATCAATCTTCCGGAGAGCTTTCAGAGGAGAGATCACCAAGATCGGGAACCACGGCATGAGAAAGGTCATGCCCTCATGGCAAGCACTTCGAAGTCCAAATCACTGCTGATTGATAGTGGAGCTTCGAATCACATGATGGCTGAAAAAGACTCCTTTTCATCCTTGGAGACTGGCAAATCCATCACCATCCACTTGGGAGATGACTCCACCATCATTTCTGAAGGACAAGGTACCGTAGATCTAGAAAATGGTTTTTTTTCTAAAGTTTTGTATGTACCATCTCTAGCAGCAAATCTCCTTAGTGTCTATCAGATGACACATACAGGAATGCCTAAGAGATTATCTTTCAACCCAAATGATGTTGAGATAACAGAAATTGCATCCGAGAAGCTCATTGCAAAAGGCCATGCAAATCATCATGCAAAAGCCTATGAGTTCTCTCACTTTGTTGCGGATTCAAAGCCCACCGCTCTGCTAACTCATGGAAATGAGGTTAGTAGGCTATGGCATGAGAGGTTTGGCCATATTAATTTCAAATATTTGTAGAAATTACAGAAAAACTCCATGGTTGAAGGCCTCCCGGTCATCAAGGCAACCACGGGAGTCTGCAAGGGCTGTGTGATGGGAAAACACCCTGAGCACTTGTTCGATCGGGGGAAGGAAAACCGAGCTACAAGCATATTGGGATTGATACATTCTGATATCAGTAGTCCAATTCCTGTCACATCCATGAATGGATCAAGGTACCTCCTTACCTTTATTGATGATTTTTCAAGGTATACATGGGTTTTCTTTCTCAAAAAGAAATCAGAGGTATGTGAAAAATTTTCTGAAATGAAGGCCTTGATCGAAAATGCCTACGGGCTTAAGATAAAGATATTGATATCTGATAATGGAGGGGATTATGTCAGTAATGAGTTTCTGTACATTTTCTCCCAAAGTGGTATTCAGGTCCAACATTCAATTCCCTGCACTCCCCAGCAGAACGGAGTAGCAAAAAGGAAGAACCGGTCTCTCAAAGAGATGACCACCTGTATGTTGGAGTCAAAGAAGCTTGCTGCAAATTTGTGGGCTGAAGCCATGCATGCTGCATCTTACATTTAGAATAGGGTGCCACATTCATCAGTGAAAGGAAAGACTCCTTTTGAAGCATACTTTGGACACAAGCCAGATGTGTCGAACCTATGGGTGTTTGGGTCCACTGCATGGGCCCGGATTCCGGTTGATAAAAGAAGGGCTTTGCAACCGCAAAGCATAGAATGTCTGTTTATTGGATATCCTGATGAATATAAAGGATTCAAGCTGCTGGATATCAAGACCAAACATATCATCATCGATAGAGGTGTCAAGTTCGATGAGCCTCTTCAGGAGGTGGAACTAGTGAAGGAGAAAACTACTGAATTTCCTTCCTATTCCACTGAATATTTGGACGATGAAATTGGGGGTGATGACCCTGATTTGGATCCTATGATTTCTGATATTAGTGTGCAGCAATCATCAGATACTGAATCAGAACCTGAAGTGCAAAATCATCTTCCTACATGGGCCCAAAAGACACTCTCCTCCGCAGGAGACAACATTGGAAATCCGGATGATCCAAGGAGAACCCGGTCTGATTTCCAAAGAGTAGGTATTGTGCTCTCTTGTTCTGATAATTTTATGTTTGAAAATTGTTATTTGATGATTATTTTAGATCCAAAATCATACTACCATGCTCGGAATTATCCGATATGGCAAGTTGCCATGGATGAATAGATGAATGCTCTTTAGAAAAACACTACTTGGGAGCTAGTTCCTCTTCCTCCGGGAAGGAAATTGGTTCAATGCAAGTGGGTGTTTCAGAAAAATGTTGCTGCTGATGGAAGCACCTGCAAATATAAGGCAATTCTGGTAGCAAAAGGTTTCTCTCAGGTCCAAGGAGTTGACTACCATGAGACCTTTGCACCGGTTGCAAAAATGGACTCCATCTGCCTTGTTTTGGCTATTTCCGCATCCAAGCACTGGGAGGTGCATCACATGCATGTTAAGTCAGAATTTATACATGGAGATATTCATGAGGAGATATACATGAAGCAGCCTAAGGGCTACATCACTGATCCATCTTTGGTTTGCAAGCTAAAGAAGTCACTATACAGGTTAAAACAGGCCCCAAGAGAGTGGTATTCCAAGATGGATGCCTTCCTTCTCTCGCAAAACTTTCAGAGATGTAGATCAGATCCAAATGTGTATTTACAGCAGAATTATGGTCATATAATTATCATTGTTTTATATTTTGATGAATTACTGATCACATGTAGCACAATTGCCTCCATTTCAGCCATCAAAACTGCTCTCCATAATGCCTTTGAAATGAGTGATTTGGGGCTTCTAAAACAATTTTTGGGGCTCGAAATCGAGCAAAATTCTGATGGGATTATGGTCACTCAGTACAAATACATTTCATACCTGTTAGTCAAGTTTAACATGGCTGAATGTAGGCCTGCACCATTCCCTTTCCTTTCAGGGATTAGCCTTGAAGAAGGAAAAAGCACACCTCCCATGGACTGCACTATCTATCGGCAGCTGATTGGTAGCTTGTTGTACTTGACACATTCTAGGCCTAATATTTGTTATGCCATGAATGTTGTATATACATGCAGCAGCCTCATGATCTTCATTGGAAGGCATCCAAGAGGATCCTCCAGCACATTTAGGGAACCAGGACCTAAGGCATTCACTATGCTGCAGATTCTGAGCTAGAGCTGGTTGGATACACAGATTCCGATTGGGCGGGTGATTCTATTGATCAGAATTAAACTTCCGGCTATGTATTCATGTTTGGTGGTGGACCTATTTGCTGGTCAAGCAAAAAGAAGGCTTCCATAGCATTATCTTCAACAGAGGCCAAGTATCAAGGAGCGGTGAATGCTTGCATCCAAGCAGTTTGGTTGCAAGGCATTCTTTCAAAGTTTGATCTTGGTAGTACTTTACCCACTGTCCTATTTTGTGACAACCAGAGTGCTATTAAGATATCCACGGATCCAATTTCCAAGCAGAGGACCAAACATGTAGAGATTCACATGCACTACATCAGAAATCTAGTGCATGACAGGACCATCATTCTGCAATACTGCCCGACTGATGAGCAGATTGCAGACATCTTCACCAAGAGATTTTCAGAAAAGAAGTTCACTTACCTCCGTTCACTATTGGGGGTGAGTTCATCAGGGTGATCCAGACCACTTTCAGTGTACAGCTTGAGGGGGGGGTTTTCCCACTGGGTTTTCCCTTTTTTCCTCACTTAGTTTGTTTTGAGCATTGTTTTCAGTTTCAACATTGTATAGGGTGACCTATGGCCTTAGTTTCCAGGGCCCTAGCATTTTTATGCATATATGTTTTCTAACTCTTCTTGAGTATAGCTTAAGGGGGGGTGTTGCAGACATTTACCATCATACACACTCTTTTGGTCAAATTGGCCTAGTTAAACCACTATCCTAAGTTTAATTGACATCAATGGAGCATTAATTACCATCATCCCAGTCACACCCACGCCTACCTACAGTCAAGGAGGCTAACTTAGCCTTCTCCTACATTCAAGGAGGCTAACTGGAGCACTCTGGGAGTGACATGTGTGACATTAATGCACCTAATTGCTAACTGGTGGTTCAACCAGTCAGTTACAGTCATTTAAGGTGCCTCCAGTCATTAAATATATTATTTAATGATTATTTATTATTATTTAATGATATGGAGTCAACAAGGGGCCTCCACCAACTTATGATGGTCAGTTCAGCTTCATTTAACCTCATCGGGGTTCATTGGAGTCATGGAGCACTAGCACTTGATGATTGGATTGCTATGACATGTGTTTGATCTCCTCCAGTTGAGATTCAGTCATTTATTACACTCCGACTTTAGTTAGGGTTTGGTGAGTCAATTAGGGTTTTGGTCAAGTGGTTAACTGAGTGAGATTGAATTGTTGAGAGTCAGTTAAGCTAGACTCACTCACTGAATTCGAATTGTCTCCTTAGGTATTCAAATTCTTCATGGAGTTAAGCCATTGCTCAGCATTGGAATTGTAACCCATTATTGTTTATTAAATATACAGAGAGGAAACCATTTCTGGTT
This sequence comes from Pseudotsuga menziesii, assembly GCA_001517045.1. NCBI lineage: Eukaryota > Viridiplantae > Streptophyta > Pinopsida > Pinales > Pinaceae > Pseudotsuga > Pseudotsuga menziesii. The sequence continues at coordinate 308,678 of LPNX010815284.1, read as the reverse complement.
CCGATTATTTCCAATTCATGAGTATTTGTTAATTATTCTTTGATGATTTTGATTCCTAGTTCCTAGATCATGTGCAAGAATTAATATAGCTGCCACTCCAAAACAACAACAAAGGCCATTACAACCAACAACCCCTGTTCCTGTCCAACTCAAAGCTATTGATGTAATTGTAACTTCGGAATATATTCACTTGTATTTATTATGTATTGTACCCTAATGTTTATTCCGGGATGTGTCTGTAATGTACTTGAATCATGTAATGCCCCGATGTTCCTATTGGGAGGTTCTATAATGTAAACAAGTCATGTCAAGTCATTGTGGGTAACCCTCCTATTGATCAATGGTTAAAGTCCCCACATTTTTGGGGCACTAGGGTTATTAGACTCTCCTAGAGAAGTTGGACCTAGTAGGTTATTGTCAAGTTGGGAATAGAGAGTGAGCCTCTCTATTTAACACACACTCATTTGTAGCGCATAGCTGAGGAAGAAGAAGACACTGGGGCTAGGAAGAAAGAGGCTACTGCTCTCGGGAGATCATCTTACTGTTTTGGGGTTTTACTTTTGGTGCTGATTCTATCTCTAAGGAAGTTGCGGGGGTTTCTCCATTTATGGTTTCCTTGAGGAAAAACACTATGTTCATTGTCTCTTGTGTTTTATTGATGTGCTTGTTATTCTCTCAGTTAAAGATCCTAATATAATGATAGCATAATGTTAAAAATATAACATGGTATCAGAGCTAACCTGAGAAGAAGACATTGTGCAACTACAGAAGCTAGATATTCTTACTTTTTGGGTCTCTCCCCACAATCCATCAGCAAAAGTATGCTAGGCTGACTCTCCATTGAAGGGCGCATCTTTCTGTCAAAGAGGAATTCGATTTCGAGCATTTTCAGTTTTTGGTGCAGGAAATTAGGGATTATTACAGAAGAGGAATTTTTGAGTGAGCCTAGAATAGGATTATTCTCCTCATCAAAATTGAATTTTAGAGACCTGAGTCAAGATTTTTGGTCGGGTATAACTCCAGGAAAGTCAAACCCTAGTTTGACCCCGCGCTGGAAAAACCCTAAAATAATAAAACTGAAAAGTTTTGGTATATTCGCTATATCTCGGGATTGGATAAGGCTCTAGAGCTGAAACTTTCACAAGCTAAAGATAAAATCCTGATTTACACTGTTTCCGAAATTCAGCCTCCGATTCGCTCTAGTCTGGGAGATATGATCCCTCTGATTTAGGGTTCTAGCCTCTTCCAGGATTCATCCCTAAACAGGACACCTGGGTATAATTGCTATATCTTCGGCTACAAAGGTCCAAATGAGATTTTTGAAGATTTTCCAAAAAGAGAATGGAATTTAATTTTTGTGGTCTAAGTTTTAGACTCAGAAGATGAAACAGTGACACATGGCAGTCCATACAACTTCGTTGTTCTGAATAGTCCTGTAACATGTCACCTTGGGAAAATGTTCATAAGTCCCAATCGGTGAAACCAATTCTGATGAAACCTATGGTTTTGAAATAGGGACAGGCAAGGCTACCCTAGTACAAAGTTTTAGACACAAAGGAGTAGTAAGTTCGTAGATACATCAGAAACAGTATCAGGAATTTATGTAGAAGAAATTGGCAAACTAGGGCTTCCTGTTCTGGGAGCTTCCCTCCACTGTTTTCATAAAAGGAGTACATTGGAAAGATCAACTTGAAGAGATATATATTTCTATCCAATCATATCTGAAAGATTCCAATTTTTCAAAATTAGGGTTTCTCTGACAAACCCTAGATCGACCAGCTCCGGAACTAGGACGGACACCTCAAATCGGTAAGATCTAATCTATTGCTATTTTGATTTGAGGTTCTCATTTCAAAGTGATCTATCACATCAGCTTGATGATAAGCTTGGTGAATTTGACAACTTCCAAGCATGGAAGTATATGATCTCTTTGAATAAAATGAATTGGACACCTACACAAGTAGAGAGGTTCCAGTTCCAGAGGGAGATGAGGCTCAAAGCCTTACACAAGAAGAACTTAGTCAAGTCCAAGAAGATCATTGTTGATTCAATCATGGATCAACTTGTACCACAATTGTCTTCCCTAAAGACACCGAAGATGTTTGATTCCTTGACCAAGCTATTTGAAGGGAAGAACATAAATCAGAATATGACCTTAAGAAACCAGTTGAAGAATGTGAAGATCCAAAATGCAGAGACCATACAGTCATACTTTACAAGGGTCTCTCAAATCAAAGAACAACTTGAAGCGGTAGAAGAAGAAGTGGAGAATGAAAAAGTGGTGATAGTCACCTTGAATGGCCTCCCAGGATCATGGGATTCATTCATGTAAGGAATGTGTGCTAGAAGGAAGTGATTACTTTCAGCAGACTCTGGGAAGAGCACACAAAAGAAGAAGCTCGACTCATAATAAGAGAAAAGAAGATGGGAAGATCAAGCTCTCACCATCCAAAGAAGATCCCTCAAGTGACGAGGAATATGAAGAACTCAACTCTTGAAGAACCTCTTATCCATATTAGCATATGGATAAGAAACGATGCTATTATGAATGAAGAAGATGATGAAGTTGAAGGCTCAAGAAGGAGTCTACCCACGAAACAAATAAAGATAAGTATTCAATTGTCATTTCATGATATTGTTTTGTTATGCATTTGTTTATATTCAGTTGATGTATTATGCATGATAGAATGTTTGCATTAATCACAGTATACTACTAATATGCATGTGATGGGTAAGTAGCTCATGGTGCTATAAAACTCTCCATTGCTACTTATCTAGAATGAAACCTCTTTGCTGACATATTGGATTAGTGCACAATCTCAATGTTGTCTTGGTAGAGATGGAAGGCATCTAGAAACGTTTCTGTGAGATATGGATGAATGTTGTATTGGATAAAATAGTTGTATGATCATATATTTATGCATAATAATTTTCCATTATGCCTTATGAAATGTTTCTAACCATACAACTACTGCATTTGACTTGTAGGAAAGATCACGTACATAATCGCCTACAAGCAAAGAAGGATGAGACTTGTTCCGAAGAACAAGTGACGATAGTTAAAGATGAAGAATAATATGATGAATGCAGCGACATCATTGATGTAGAACCTTTGTGAAAATTGAACCAGGTGATAGATTAATTTTACTCACAACAATTAACAATTGATCATGCAAAATCACTCACAAAAGAGATTGAAATTGGAGCTGAACACTAAACTATATTAACTCAGTGTACAATAGCCAACCCTGTAACATAATAGGTTGCTGAATAAATAAAATACATCAGGGATTCGAATGCATGAGGAGCAATTCGAATCTAGCATAAAGCAGGCTTACTAAAATTAAGCAAATCCCCCATAGGTGTAAAAAGTTGATCCCAAATCTGTCATGGAGCTCACGAATTAGAAAAATGGCTTAGGTAAGATAAAGAGTGATGGAATGACAACTCATACATTCTTTTGCAAGGAGAAAAGAGTGGAGGATGAAGAGGACAAAAAACTAGTTCACCTCACCTAGTCAAACTTTCCCTATTGCTTTAAAACACTGAAAAAGCAGTCAATAAAGCAGAAAACGCAGAAGGGCGCCTAGGAGGCTAGGAATAAAGCAGAATTGATTCCTTGAGGTTTCCCATGTGCTACATGAGTCAAATAAGGCAAGTTTTACCACTATGGATAGGTAAATGACAACTTGCATAAGGTGGGACACATGAACTAGGCAAATAAGACAAAAATAATTAAATTAATGTCTAAGGTGGTAAACTATGGGTTGATTATTCTAACAACCCCCCTTAAGCCTGACTTATGAATAATGTATCAGAAAATTATAGGGCCTAGCAATAAAGGATTAGTCACCCTTTTACATACTGCATGTCCATACAACCAAGGAAAGAGGCAAAACCAACTTGGGAAAATCCTGCCTTAAACATGGACTGTAAAAAAAAATTGGAAATCTTGTCTTCACTCATGCTTCACAGCATGATCAACAATCCCCAGCAGTGATTTGAGATTGCTAAAGGTCTTCTCACAAAATGCTTTGGTGAAGATATCAGCTACTTGTTCTGAAGATGAACAGAAGAGTAGGTGAATGGTGCCATCATGCACAAGCTCTCTGATATAGTGCATATGGATCTCAATGTGTTTGGTTCTCTGCTTCTGAACTGGATCTTTCCATATTCGAATGGTACTTTGGTTATCACAGTAGATGGTATTTGAGTACTCTGATTCGAAACCACACTCTCCAAGTAAACCCTGCAACCATAAACATTGAGTTGTTGCATTAACAACTCCTCTGTACTCTGCTTTTGTAGATGAGAGTGCAATGGCACTCTGTTTCTTGCTTGACCAGCTGATTGGCCCTTCTACAAGCATGAACACATATCCTTATGTGGACTTTTTGTCTGTGCTATCACCTGCCCAATCACTGTCAAATCAAGATCAGATTTTGCTTTGTAGAAGATCCCATGTGTCCTTGTTCCCTGAACAAAGTTAAGGACCCTTTTGGCTGCTTTCCAATGGATATCATGAGGCTGATCCATGTATCTAGAAGCCACACTTACTGCATAAGAAATATCAGGTCTAGTATGTGTTAGATACAATAAACATCCAATCAATTGCCTAGACATTGTATTGCTTACCATAGGTGAAGAATCAGCTTCTTCCAGCTTCACTCCTGAAAGGAAAGGAGTTTTGCTTGCTTTGCAATCCTTCATTCTGAATTTGTTCAGAAATTCCAAGGCATATTTGGACTAGTGCACCTTGATTCCAGCTTTGGTTTGAGCAATCTCAAGCCCCAAAAATTGACTTAAGAGCCCCAAATATGTCATGGAGAAGCCTTGGTTCATAGCACTCTTTAAGGAAGCAATCTCAGCCTTTGAGCTTCCTGTAATGAGGAGGTCATCAACATATAACACAATGATCATTATTGAACCATTAAATAACTTCAAATATACATTTGGATCTGATTTGCACCGAACAAAATTCAGTGATAGCAAGAAGCTATCGATCTTGGCATACCAAGCCCCGGGGGCTTGCTTTAGCCCATACAATGACTTTCTCAACCTACACACAAGAGAAGGGTTAGTACC